>VMKM01000109.1:588453-630404 GCA_008360985.2 Macquaria ambigua | reverse complement strand
GTGTCTGTGATTCATTGTCTTTCCGTCTGGTGTCTAGGCGGAGCTAGACAATGCAAACAGCCTCCTGAGTCAAGCGGAGGGCAAGAACATCAAATCCAGCAAAGACCTTTCTTCTGCAGAGTCTCAGCTGCAGGATACACAGGTACAAACACAAATGCATAAATCTACTACTATTGCTACTTCTTCCTT
Source organism: Macquaria ambigua (assembly GCA_008360985.2). Taxonomy (NCBI): domain Eukaryota; kingdom Metazoa; phylum Chordata; class Actinopteri; order Centrarchiformes; family Percichthyidae; genus Macquaria; species Macquaria ambigua. Next base: position 630,215 of record VMKM01000109.1, on the reverse strand, counting down.
TTGATGTCTAATGCACTCTCATCTGTCTTCTGTTCTCAAATAAAGCCGAGACAAGTAGTGGATCAATCAATTGTTATGATAATCAAATAATTGTAAATTCATCAGCTTTGCCGATGTGAGGATTTAATGCTTTTCTCTATTTTATAACATTGTACATTGAATATCTTTGGATTTTTAACTGTCTGAAGCGTCTGAATATGTCAACTGGGACTTTACAGACTTGTGAGGCACATGTTTCACATTTTATTGATTAATGATTAATCGAGAGAATTGCATTTTGGACCCTAATCTCTCACTGTATCTATTTACTCTAGGATTGATTGATGGACATATAAGGATATAAGCAACACAGTATCTGCAACGTGTTAATATCCATGAACCCTTGGCGCCCAGTTTTGCATTTTGAGTGATGACTCAGTCAAACACACAGACTTGATACACATATTTGTAGATGCAGTGTGACTCCCACTTTCCAAGGATATCAATATCTCCTGTGTCCATAAATCCGCTAAGAAATTGTAGAAAAAAGATGCTCCTTATAGCCTCAGATCTTGCTTGATAATGATCATCTTTTTGAATGTTTTCTTCACTATTAAAAGTCATCCAGTGATAGTTTCTGTACATTCATGGTGACACTGCCAACAGAAACTGCTAATAGCTAATTCAGCATGACTTTTCATGGTGCAAATTTACCAAAATGTTACCAACAATAAATGGAATGAAAACTGAGCAAAAAAAGCCTCATTCAAAGGGTTTAAAGAATATATTTTTCTGAAGTTGTTTTCCCTTCTCTTAATTGTAGGCGTTGCTCCAAGAGGAGACTCGTCAGAAGCTGTCCCTCTCCACCCGCCTGAGGCAGCTGGAGGACGAGCAGAGCAGCCTGCGGGAGATGCTGGAGGAAGAGGAAGAAGGCAAGAAGAACGTGGAGAAGCAGGTCTCCACTCTGCAGGCCCAGGTCGGTCCAAACCCCCTATCTTTGTTTCACATCGCACACATCAGCAGTTATTGAAATTGCACTGTGTTCTCGGAGAGAGTTTATTTTAGAGGCCTTTGATCTGTAATAATAACTTTGTGTGTGTGTGTGTGTGTGTGCGCTAGTGGTGTGGCTCTATAGATGTCAGACAGATATTTAAGTTTCCTAGAAGTTCAATCCTACTGACGTTGGTGATCCTCTGACTTTACATGTAGCACCAAACTTTGTACAGACATTTGTGGTTCCCAGACGATGAATGAAAAGTGACTTGGATCGCCTGACTTTTCTCGCCACCACGAGGTTTACTTTTTTTGGGGGGGGGTGGTTTTTATTGAAATATCTCAACAACTGTTAGATGGAAATTTGGTTCAGACATTCATGTCCTTCTCACGATAAATTGTAATAACTTGATAACGTGATCCTCTGAGGTTTCATCTAGCGCCATCATCAGGGCAAAACTATAATTTGTCCAATACTTTGGTTTAAGACCAAATACCTGCAAAACTAATCAGCCTCAGTTGTGCTAATCAGCAAATGTTAGCATGCATGCATTATACCTGCTAAACATCAACATGCTAGCGTAAGCGTTCAGCTCAAAACACTGCTGTAGAGCCTCACAGAGCTGCTAGCATGGCTGTAGACTCGTAATCTTGTTCTAAACAGGGTTATAAAGTGCTTAACTGTTTATACACAGTAAACAATAAAATGCTAAAATAATTCAAAAGTAGAACACAAGATAAAACAATGAAACAGAAACATTCTCAGATTCATGGTGCAAGTGATACTTGCTTTGCTCGCCTCATTCCACCTTTCGCCCAGTCTTCCTCAGTCCACAGTGTCCCCCAACTTGCCCACATTTCATTCTCGTCCTTCTAATCTCTTTTCTTTTATGTCAGCTGGCAGAGATGAAGAAGAAGCTGGAACAGGAGGCCTTGTCCCTGGAGGGGGCAGAGGAGGTACGCAAGCGAAGCCAGCGGGAGATGGAAAGTGTGATGCAGCAGCTGGAGGAGAAGACCGCAGCCTACGACAAACTGGACAAGACAAAAACCCGTTTACAGCAGGAGCTGGATGACCTCATAGTGGACCAGGACAACCTGAGGCAGATCGTCTCCAACCTGGAGAAGAAGCAGAAGAAGTTTGACCAGGTATCATGACAAATAATGCACTAAAAGGCTGCTTATTTTTTGTTTTTGACTGTTTGATGAGATTTTGTTAAATGGACAACTGTCTTGAATGTGTCAGATTAATAAAAGAAAATAAGAAAATGTGACAGCTGTAACAATGTATGAATGGTCAGGAAATATTAATCAAATTTGAGATCGACTCTTACTGTAGCATCCAAGATTGATTTCTCTAACAATCTTGGATGCACTGTTCATTATTTCCACACAACATCAGCTTCATAGTGTGATGTAAGACCCCCCAACTGCCTTTCCTGATCTCTCCTTCCCTTAGATGCTGGCCGAGGAGAAAACAATTTCTACTCGGTATGCAGAGGAGCGCGACAAGGCCGAGGCTGAGGCCAGGGAGAAGGAAACGCGAGCTCTGACACTGGCCCGCGAGCTGGAGACCATGACGGGCCTGAAAGACGAGTTGGACCGGGCCAATAAGATGCTCAAAGCTGAGATGGAAGACTTGGTCTCCTCCAAGGATGATGTCGGCAAGAGTGTAAGAGAAAATACTGGCATGTTTTGGTGCATGGAGAGCTGCAATGAGAGATGAACTGTGTGGATTAGATTGGACATTGGTTTTGCTAAAAATGTCAACCCTGGAAACGTTTTTATTATGTTTTATAGGAGCAATAAAGGTTTCATTGCCCCACGTCACTGTCTTAAAAACAATGAAAGTGTACCAACGCAACCTACTTGTCCACAGGTTCATGAGCTGGAGAGGTCAAAGCGTGCCATGGAGCAGCAGCTGGAGGAGATGAGAGTTCAGCTGGAGGAGCTGGAGGACGAGCTGCAGGCCACGGAGGACGCCAAACTGCGTCTGGAGGTCAACATGCAGGCCATGAAGGCCCAGTTTGACCGTGACCTGCAGGCCAGAGATGAGCAGGGAGAGGAAAGGAGGAAACAGCTGGTTAAACAGGTACGAGACAAGACCCTAAAATGTCTGCCGACAGGTTTTTCACAAACGCAAATCACATTTTCACGTACAATTGCTCCCAAGAAAATGTTGAATCGTGGTTTGACTGACTAAATATCCTTTTGCTCCCCTTCAGGTGCGTGAGATGGAGATCGAGCTGGAAGATGAACGCAGGCAGCGTAGTCAGGCCCTCTCATCCAAGAAGAAACTGGAGATGGACCTGACAGAGCTCGGGCTCCAGATCGATGCTGCCAACAAGGGCCGTGATGAGGCCCTCAAGCAGCTGAAGAAACTCCAGGTAAAATACACACACACACACACACACACACACACACACACACACACACACACACACACACACACACACACACACAAAAGCAAGCAAAGGTATTGCCAAAGTGAGCCAAAGATGGATTGGTTGTGCTGGATCATCCATAATTGAATCACTAGTTTGACTGGGAAATTAATATGAATGGAAACAAATAACTGGAGCCTCATATCACTTCCAAATTAGTTGACCAGTCTTATAATACACAAACTAACACTAGAAAACCACTTATTACTGTTTTCTGGTGCTATTTACATATTTGTTGGCTGATATTTTAAGGAATGGTGAATTGACAAACACATAAAATGAGTTTTCAAATAACCTAAACTGTTATATATGGGAACATACCAGTAATTTATATGATCCACCCACCGGCAGTGGTAGGCAGTCTTGTTGACTGTTTTTTTTTTTTTTACATTGACAAAAGTAGTCATCGTGGTCACATACATTGATTGGAAAACCCCTCACAACAATGGGCATCTAACTTCAGCACTGCTGTCTGCGTGTGAACTCTCCAGGCCCAAATGAAAGACCTGATGAGAGAGATGGACGAGCTGCGTTTGTCCAGAGACGAAGCAGTCAACGGGGCCAAGGAGACTGAGAAGAAGCTCAAGGCCATGGAGGCAGACGTCCTGCACTTCCAGGAGGTATGAAAGTAATAATGGAAAATAAGAACTCAAAACTCTGAAACCTCACTGGATGTGGGAAAAGTACCTGGTTTGGACAATTTCTTAGTGTCAGAATCTCCAATGTATGTAATTAACTCAAATTGCCACATTGTTTACAGCTATCTGTCCCAACAACCTCTGCAGTATCAAGCTTTGAAGTCTTAACATACTGGTGTCTTCTGCTTCCTCCAGGATCTGGCCACTGCAGAGAGACTCAAGAAACAAGTTCAGACCGAGAGAGATGAGCTCCAGGACGAGATTAACGGCAGCAACACCAAGAAGTATGAACCAAACAATGACTGCTACTTTTCAGATAGTATTTCAGTAAATGAACTTAAGATGCACCCACATGTTAACATGTCATTTTCACTTTTTTGTCTACAGAAAAGTGAAAATGATGCATTAATGTATCATTTTCACTTTTCTATCTACATAACGCTTTTCTGTAGACAGAAAAGTGAAAGACACATTAACACATCATTTTCTGTCACGTTATATCTATAAATCTTTATCTCCAAATTTTATATATTACAACTTGAAAATTGTATATTAAAACTTGGTTCTTCAGATGGGAGCTGACTCCATACTCCATCTATGTGAACTGCAGAGTATGTACTTGTTTAAAAGTACAAGCTCAGCGTATGTGTGTAAGTTTTGTCTCTATTCATTAACCGTTCGTCACTCCTCTTCCTCACTTGTTGCCAGTTCTCTGCTGGCAGATGAGAAGAGGAGGCTGGAGGCTCGCATCACCCAGCTGGAGGAGGAGCTGGAGGAGGAGCAGCTCAACACCGAGATGGTCAACGATCGTCTGAAGAGAACCACACTGCAGGTAAGGACACACGGTATCTCAGACATGTTGATCCTAGCAGCCAATCATTTTACCTTTTGTTTGCAAGCAGGAGAAAACATTTAGTGTTCAGTGGAAAGAAAGAAATGTGTTTTATATTTCTGGCATCAGTAATAACACTTAATTTGGAATAAACAGAAGAACAATGTAGTTAGTTGGAACAGAGATCATGGCTGAACAGATAAAGAAAAGAAACCTCATTTTATCAGGACAAAAACTCTCAGGGTTGCAGTGAAGAAACAACACTGTAATGACAACCAAAGACAAAGAAAATGTGGAGGAAAAAAAAGGAACATCCAGGGTGACTGAGATCACTACTTTAGGATATTTACTTGAACAACACCTCTCCACTGTGTGTTTCTGACTTTAGACTGAGCAGTTGACCACAGAGCTGGCTGCAGAGCGCGGCTCCTCCCAGCGGCTGGAAGGGGCTCGTTCCCAGCTGGATCGCCAGAACAAGGAGCTGAAACTGAAGCTGCAGGAGCTGGAGGGAACCATCAAGTCCAAGTACAAATCCTCCGTCACCACCCTGGAGGCCAAGATCGCTCAGCTGGAGGAACAGCTCGACTTGGAGTCAAAGTGAGTGCCAGTGCCATGGACCCTTTGATAACTGTTGTGGCCAGTCAGAAAACTATTAGGATGGAGTTTCAAAGAAAACCAGGACTTTATTTCTGTGTGTCATGACTAGTCCATTTCTTTTTACAAATCCCTAGATCCTAAAGGTTTCAGTAATTATGTCTGTGTTCCTTATTCAGTAAAGAAAGATGGATAGTGAGTTAATCAATGAAGCTATGTTTCTGGTACTTTGGCAACTTTTTCTTGTACTTTCAGACTCCCGAGACTGTGTATTGATTCCTCGCCGCCGCATTTTCTTTTTCTACTCATTTCAGGGAGCGTCAGCAGGCCTCCAGGCTGACCAGGCGGACAGAGAAGAAGCTGAAAGAGGTGATGCTACAGGTTGATGACGAGAGGCGCAACACAGAGCAATTCAAAGACCAGGTAAGCCTCATCACTAATGTCCTTTTTACTTTTAATTTCCAGTCTATTTAAGGGAGGAGAGAGGAGTCTTATTGCGTAGTTTGTTCCTGACTTGATTCCCTGCTGATCAGCTTGTATTGTTTTTGGCACTTGTTCCTGTATTGGTGCTCTCCACACTAAGTGAACCCTCTCTCTGCAGGTGGAGAAGACAAACGGCCGAATGCGTCAGCTGAAGCGTCAGCTAGAGGAGGCAGAGGAGGAGGTGACGCGATCCAACGCCTACCGCAGGAAGCTGCAGAGGGAGCTGGATGATGCCGCTGAGTCAGCAGACGCTATGAACCGTGAAGTCAGCACTCTGAAGAGCAAGCTCAGGTAGAGGCTCCTAACATTCATGTGTCCAAAGGGCCTTCCCCTGAGTGCATCATAGTTTTCATCTCACAACTGAGAGTAGAGTATTCAACAAGTTAAAAGGGAACAACATGAACTTTACACATGAAGATCAGTTTACTCGTCATGAGCCTGTGAAAACACTTGTATAATGTCTTCTGTGGCTCTGGAGGAGCTCTGCGAAGTCTGAGACAATAACCCGAGTGATGTAAGCAAGTGATGTCGTGTCATGTTGGGTCTGAAGACTACAAGTAAGGAAATGAAAAACATCTGTGTGTGTGTGGAGTTAGAAAGAAGTTACCGGACCTCTGCAGCCCGCTCAGGATATGTCAGGATATCTCTGCCTCTGCTGTTTTGACTTTAACCATTGTTGTAAATCTGTATCATGGAAGTCCCCCAACGTTTTTTTTTTTTTTTATTAGCTTTGATATTGAATATACACTCAATTATTGTCTTTAATATATTAATACTGTATGCCTCATCTTTTCTGCTTGTGTGCAGTATTTGTGCAGCACCTGACTGTGTTTGAACCATTCTTTGTTTGTTTTAAAGACGCGGGGACTTGCCTTTCAATATGCGGCGTTCCTTGAACCGCTCTGGCCTGGACAGCGACGAGGATGCGGATGTGCTACCTGAAGCATCCGAGCCTGCAGCTGAGTGAACAGAGCAGAGCCTTTAGAGAAATATTATAATGACCACAGTCCACAGGCAGTTATAGTAAAACGTTAGCCATGCAAGCTTTCAAGTGAGACTTTTTCTGAGAGGATTTAGCCTCGTATTCCCCTTGACAATCATCTCATAGCCTTACTGTTACTTTCCATATAACGCATTTATATTTGGCCAAATAATTGTGAACATCTCAGTGAATGTGAGCGGTGTTTTTCTACAAAGGCTTCACACATACTTTTCTTGATCTATTTTTCTACTTAATGGGTATATTATATCGTAAAATATTGCTCTTCTAACAAGCCATTGCAATTTCATTTTATTTGTGCTTGAGGTTTATGTGCTGTACCATTTTTGGGGAAAACACTGGACATTTATGCTTGTTTTGCACACAAATATGGGTCTTTGTTTGGGGGTGTTTTGGTGCAGTTACAAACTGTGGTTCACATTTGCTAGTGTCAGTATAAATCTGTGTATCTGTACTGTATATTTCTCCTCCCACTCTGTTATCCTGTCATGTTATTACCTCAACCAATTTTGCACAATGCCAACACAGACGAAACGGACACAAGAATGGAAATTGTTCAGCTCATCAGAGGTGGTGTAGTCGAAAAATACAGCAATGTTGGTGAAAATGTTGGTACAGATTTTGTACCATCAGCTATGATAGCTTGGTTGATGTATCACTTCTCACTGGTTTTACACTTTATTGATTGTTGGTGGTGGGTCATCATGTAGTAGCTCTCGCTGTACTATGTGTTGTGCTATGCTTTGCACAGCAGAGCGGGATTCTGTTAGCACATTAGCCTCTGAATGATTTGAATCCTGCATATTTTAGATTAAGTATGATACCCAACACTGTATTATCAAACAAATTACATATTGATGCCAATATTTGAAGGCTATTCTATATTTTATCAAATGCCTTAATGCAATAAATTGGCCAAATATCAAATGCATTTGACTTCCTCGTCTCTTGTGTGAATTAACTCAATTTGAAAAGTTAAAGGAGAGGTTTATATTTTTTCAAGTCTGTGTTAAAACAATACACATGCGAATATGTGCACTGAAACCTGTTGGCCACAGTTATCATTCCTCCTGTCCATATGCCTGTGAAAAGAACCCTTTTTAAGGTACTGGGGACAAAATCTGCAATCCTCTTTCTGTGCAAAACGACTTTTCAAAGTTCAACAAAAGCTAGTTCCCTCTTTGTATAGCCCTGAGTGAATGATTGACCTTAATGAGGAACATCCCATAATGACTGACTGACTAATAAAAAAAAAAAAAAACACTACACACAGGTTACACTCAAGTTCACACAGGCTGTCCTCTTCTGCAGGGTGCTGCAAATATGTCCAAGGAAACTCATTTACTTCACATTTAAAAAGATGATGCTGCCATGAGGGAGAGCTGAAACTAAATGCCACGTGAAGTCTCAGCAAGAATCCCATTAACAATGGATGTCTTTAAGCTGTAAAACGTATGAACCTTATAATCTGTCTGAGGTTGCACAATGTACATTCAACTGCAGCCAGTCATTTCTTGAGTCTAAATGCAACATTCATTTGTGAATGACACCTACACATACGTACAAATTAACTTATGTTTAACTAAATATCACACCTTCTTTGCCAAATGTTTGTATTGGTAACTATAGAGTACTGCAATAGTAGATACTCAGGAATATGTTTCAGTTGAGAAGGTAGGAATTATGCAGGTATTGAGCAGGACAATGAATTGTCCTGTAGGGCTTTTTTTGGAGTATTAAAGTACGGTACGCTGGTTAAGATGGGATAGGAGAATTTGTCTCACGGTTTATGCAGTATATGGCCTCAATAGGACACTTCACAGTAGCCTGAAGTAATCTGCTGGTTGATTTATGCTCCTACAGATTACTCACTCATGAGAGGACTTTTTCTGATGATATATAATTAAAACACATGATGGAACGCATACTAAGCAACGTTACGTCAAGGGATCCACATATGTAGGTTGTACACATAAGACTGTATATACTTTATATACAGCCTATGGTTGTACATTACACAAACATTTTAAAATGCTATGGAGACCCAAATTGTTTAAATAAGACATTAAATTGTTTCTGTATTTATTCATACTGTTATGCATTCCAAAATGCCTTATTTATTTAATATTGAACACTTTGGGACTCTAATGATCAGGCATATGCATGACAGTTTTTAGTTCTTTTATTTAAACAGCATACATAATAAAGATAAATAGTTGCACAAATGTTGCTAGGTACTGTAAAACTGGTTGAAAAATTATCCCACTTTTCATCTAAACCTGACGCACGGGACAACAGCGACATCCTGAGGCCACTATTAGCATCGCATTGAGCTGCATTTTACACATTTCGGCTGGTTTTCTAAAGAAATTCTAACAAACAGCAGAATATGAACACCATATTCTAGATATATTTGTGCCTTATAATGCAATCTCGCACACTGGCCCCATTTTGATCACTGACCAAACGAACCAGCTGTGATTGTGAAATATTGTGGTGGTACTCTTGTGAGCGTGTGACACAGTGAGATGATGTGTGTCGACGCTGCACTGGAGGTAAACTTTGCTAGCCAGATGCTAACAGTCGCAGCAGCACAGCAAGTATCGATAACGTCGGTCAGTGTTGTACGACACTTGTTACTGCGGTTAAAATTGTCTTTCTTGTACAAGAACAGGTTTTTGGGACGCGATCCACATCAGGACACTGACAGAGTTACATAGTATTATAGAAGAGATAAGTTAAATAACGTACTGGAGTGAGCTAACACTAACGTTAGCTAGCTGACGAACCTTGCCAGAAAGTTCTATATTCAGCCTGGCAGTTAAAGGTTTTGCAGACTCTTATAAACCAATTGTCACAATAAATACAGAGCATGGCGTTCCTGAAGCTGGCAAGGGTGACCATCGCCTCCATCAGTCCTTAACAGACTTCAAAGTCAGGTAAGCAGAGCTAGCATGCTAAGTTAGCTACAATGCTTCAGTGGCTAGTCAAGTATCTGGCTGACTGAAGCTTCACCGGTCTTTTCCAAAACAAATTGGCTGTCATAGGTGACAGGTTTTACGGCGTTTGCCTTCAAAGTAGCGCTAATTGTTGTAACCAGCCACTTGTCGCTATATCTGAATTGGAAGCAGCCAGTTTGTCAGTGTTATCCTGATGTCATCATACTAACTTCACTTTAGCATACTATGACAGCTAGCTTAACTAGCTAACCTAGCCTAGCTTGCTTCTACCGGCGTCCTAGAGACTGTGCAAATGACCTTAGTGTTTTGAAATGTGACTCATGGCTGTCATCTGATTTTCCCACTTTTAGTAACGTTGGCTGAAATTAACCAACTTCAAAACGGCGGCAGCAGGGGAGAAACTGGACTCATCCGGCTCAGCATCCAGGTCAAAGATGGCGTTAGCAGCGGTGAGTGCGCCTGCTGGCTGCCGCCACTGTGTGTTCAGTTCATCAGCCAGTGTACTAAATCTGTCAGTTAGAGGGCGAATTAACCCATATTTATCAGCATATATTTTCCCATACAAGTACAACTGTCATAAGTGTATGTGGTTATAAACCTTTGTTAAACTAACCAGTTGTAATACTGTTTATGTGTGTGTGTCCTTACAATAATATTCTGCAGTTACACATTTCCACCTTTAACTATTTAGCTACCGGTGTGGTTGATTAATCAACACCCAGTCCAACTTGATGGCGCAGCAGTTAAAACTACATTTGGGCAATGCTGATAAAATCTTGTATGACAGCGTGTTTAATTCTGTATCATGATATCAGTATATTTTGAGACGTAGTAAATTGTCCAGAAAACCAATTAAGAAATGTGTTTCTAGAAAAAAAATAACCTGATGGGTTTTGTTTGTTCCTGAGAATTAAATACCTGACAGATCAAGAAACTTGTACACATTGTCAAAATCGTACTAAAATCCAATATTACCATAAAGTGAAAACTACCATGGTAGAAACAGAATGGCAAAATCTCTGACCGTGGAAACATTTATATTGTCTGACAGTATTGCTCACCCCTAGTTAAACCCCAAGGACAAAATCAGCTACCTTTTAGCTGGTTGCTAAATGAACAAATGACATTTGAGACCAGAACAACATTGAATGCCATAAATGCATAATTTTTGACTGTGTCTCTTTAACATTAGAGACTGATCTCCTGCCCATGATAATGAGAAAGCTGTGCGCTTTATTTTGAAATTCAAAAGATGGCTGCTGCTGCTTTGTGCATGTGTCTGAAACCACCTGAATCTTCTCGGTTCATGATTGTTTGATCTCTACCAAAGGTGGGACAGAGCTGATGTGGAGGACATTATGGAAGCATGGGATCGATTTTTCTCTTGATTTGCCCAAATCATTGACCCAGCCACACAGGCGCTGATATCCAGTGTCTAAAATCACCATAACATGCACACGCGCGCACACACACACACACACACAGCCACTTCATGACTCATGCCGTTTGACAAAGATGCAATTTAGCAGTGAGCTTTGCAGAGGGGGGGGAGAGAGTGAAATACAGATGTGGGAGTGTGCCTCTGAAAGATAAAGATAGAAGCCCATAGAAAAACGAAAGGCTTCTGCTTTGGCTGTGAAACTGGGGGGAGGGAGGACGAGAAGCAGGAGAAAGCCATTGTGGGTCGGTGGGAGAGAGAGAGAGAGAGAGAGAGAGATGGAGGTTTATTTTATAATATGCTATTTGTAATAGCAGCATCACAGAGAGAGGGAGGTGAAAGAGGGCAAAATGCAAGAAAAACAGGATTCTCAGAGCCGAGCCCCGGGCAGCCTGGGGAAGGTAGGAGTGTGTGTTTGTGCGTAATGTGTGCATTAAAGTGGCACGTGTGTGTGTGGCAGCTACATATAGTATGTATTGAATGTTGTGTGTATAGCAGACAGCTTATGTACGGTGGGGAAATGTTATTTTGTGTTTGTTGTAATTGTGGTTATTGTTATTGCCTTATTTTATTTTCCCCGTTTACATGTTTTTTTTTCTGTGAAACTGTTTACCTTCAAATGCAGCTAAATTTAGCGTCTGTCTGTCTGTACATGTCTGTGTCTCTTGCCCCCGCTGCCTGTTGTCCATGAGACATGTAAGCACAGATAATGTTGAGTCTCAGTTTAATTCTACCCAACAGCCCCTGTGTGTGTGTGTGTGTGTCTGTGTGTATGTGTGTGTGTGTGTGTGTGTGTGGGGACTGTCTCCGCACATCTCCATCATCTCCACTGTGTGGGAACCTGGCCTTTGCTCTGTGCTACAGGCTTGTTGCTTTGTAATGGAAATGTCATACACGCATATTTCTATTCAAATTAATGTCCACTCCATGTGTAGGAGATAATGTTTCATTATTTTTGGAGCACATTTCTGTTGTGTCATGATTTTTGATGCCGATATTTGTTTGGGTAACATTGCCCTGCTCTTTCGAGAGGGTCTGTGGCATTCAACAAGAGGTGACCAGTGCAGAGAAAGATGCATTTTCACATTATGCTTTTTACACTGTGACTAATCCTTTATGTCTCTCTTTGTCTGTCATCCTCTACATTCTCTCTATATTCCTCCCCTTCTCCCTCTCTCCCGGTCCACTCTCTGTGCTCTCTGGCCGCCATTTCTATCTCCTGTCACTTCTCTCCCTTACGTCCACTCTTTGCCATTCCCCCATCCTCTCTTTCTTTGCATCCCTCTGTCCCTCTGTCTGTCTGTCTCCCTCTGTCTGTCATCGTCCTCAGGCTCACCCGGCTCTCAAAGCCTTTATGTGTGGCTCTCTGAGCGGCACCTGCTCTACGCTGCTCTTCCAGCCTTTGGATCTGGTCAAGACACGGCTGCAGACCCTGCAGAACGATGCCAAGCCGGGGTGTGTGTGTGCACACATAACACACAGACACACACACACACACACACACACACACACTCACTACACATTTCGCCTGCATGCCATCAGACGCATATACATCAGCATGCCCCTGGTGTTATCTTTTCTCTGTCTTTTGACTTGTCTCTGACTTTGACTCACACACTTCGTGATAAGCAACATGCTCTCCAGGCACAAAACGACACACACACACTCACACAGCATGGCAGGACAACATTGCAGGCAGTGCCAGACTGAATCTTCTGTTATGACCCATATAGGGCAATTAGTCACACCAGCACCATGTAATCATACTGTCAGGCTGCTAGGTTGCAATTACCTCCACTGAAGACAGGAACAGGAAATGTTAACGGCTAAAAGTGTATATTTATTTAACGTTCCACAGGTAAAGGCCGTGCCTTAGAAGAGGATAATTTCCGTAGTAATTATTGTTCTACGGTTTATTGTTTGTTCACACCATGAAAATCCAAACTGTTTATGTTCTGTCTGTCTTTGAGTGTCCATTTGTTTTTACTTTTCCACCTTCGAATGTGTCTGTAACCATTCCTCAATTTCATCCTGCAGTGCACCAAAGGTGGGGATGTTTACCGTTTTTGTCAATGTTGTAAGGACAGAGAATTTCTTCAGCCTGTGGAAGGGAGTTTCACCAGTGAGTAACAGACCTTGTTCAGTATTTTCAACATTTACAATAATTCCTGCAGTTATAAATCCTGCTGTTGCATGTATGTATGTGGTCAGTAGTCAGTGGGGGTATTTGTTCTCTAGAACCAATCCACGTACACTCTATCTGTCTTTCAGCTTACATTAGCGTTATCTCTCCGTCTTGCATATGACTGTAAAATGTTAGAAATGTTTTCGGATTACCACTCTGTTAAAATATAATATATTTTACACTGTTGGTTGGCATTTTCTTATAGCTGATGCCACCTTTAGCAACATCACGTTAGTCAAAAAGCAGTGTATGAGAAATGTTTAACACTCCTGTTTCTCTCTGGCAGTCATTTGTGCGCTGCATCCCCGGGGTGGGCATCTACTTCAGCACCTTCTACTCCCTGAAGCAGCACTACTTCCAGGATCGGGCACCCAACGCTGGCGAGGCAGTTCTGCTCGGAGCGGGTGCCAGAGCTGTGGCTGGTGTCTCCATGCTGCCGTTCACAGTCATCAAGACGCGCTTTGAGGTGAGCGACCTCAGAGCCCATCTCACCTGAGACGTGCTGCACGATTAGCTGGCTTTAATCACAGTCAAGTTTCAACTAATGTTGTTAACTTATTAACAGGGCAGTTTACAATTCAAGACAGTCAATGGTGCAGTTGTAAGAAATGATTAAAAATTTGTCATCTGTTTTTGAACCCGTTTCCAGTATTTTGTTATTTGTTGTTGACATGTCCACCTTCATCTTATTCATTAATCAGCAGTTCTGATTAGTTATAGCATTAATCATTTGCTGACATGACACTGCATAGCAGAGCATAGCAAAGATGGTGACCAATGAATGAGCCATGACGTATCTGTGCATAACGGACATTGTACCCAATGAATGACCATTCCACCTAGCATCCATAAATTAATAACTACAATCTACAACCGGAAGTCCACAGCGGCGGTCTCTAACACTGTAAAAAAAAAAAAAAAAGCAACAGTATAAATAAATGTGTTCCATATTCATTTTTCGTATGTTGTTTCAGAGTGGCTGTTACAACTATGTGAGTGTGGCAGGGGCTCTGAGGAGTGTGTATGAGACAGAGGGAATCAGGGCTCTGTTCTCTGGGCTGACTGCCACGCTGCTCCGAGACGCTCCGTTCTCCGGCATCTACGTCATGTTCTACAGCCAGGCCAAGAAGGCGCTGCCTCAAGGTGAGAGCCCCACTGCATCAGCAGATCAAAATGGAGGTCATTAAAATGTGAAGCACCTTTTTCTATAGAGGTTGCCTAAGTGTTGTCCTTGTATTACAGAAAATCACTCAACTGTATAGTGAATAGTTTAGCACTTTTGAATATTTGGCCTCCAAAAGGGGCTTTTAAGTGCTTGTATGTCTTAAACCTAAAAGGTTTTTTCATGCGCCAGCAACACGAAGTGCGTTTCCATCCACCTGTTTTTATGCACATTTTCAATTAATCAATAACAAACCTGAGCAGCATTGGTCAGTATACTCTTCTAAGTTCTCCTGATACCTGGTTTCTCTTCTCTCCAGAGGTGGCTTCGTCGGCCTACGCCCCGCTGGTGAACTTCAGCTGTGGGGTGGTGGCTGGCGTCATGGCGTCGCTGGTCACACAGCCTGCAGACGTGGTGAAGACCCACATTCAAATCAGCCCATCCCAGTGGAGCACGGCAGACGCTGTTCGCTACATTTACATGGTGTGTGCTCATTTAATCCCAGCTGTCAGTTTTTGTCTTACTACGTCATTTTCAGGGAGAAGCAGTGTTAGCAACACTCACTCTTGTTGGCAAGAAGGGGCGTAGCTTGGCCACTACATCAGTGACATATCATACTGAACTTTCCTGCTCTGTCCTCTCCCTCAGGAGCATGGCATGAGCGGATTTTTCCGCGGGGCTGTACCCAGGTCTCTGCGACGCACTCTGATGGCTGCTATGGCTTGGACCGTCTACGAACAGCTGATGGCTCGAATGGGCCTCAAATCCTGAAGAGCAACAGTGTTGAGCCACAATAAGACAGGATGAAATATGAGGGGATAATGATACACAGTATTTTCACACTGAAAGCCCCATGAAAGAGACGGTGAACCAGCACTACCAAGATTTTGAAGAGAGGAACCAGGTGGATAAATGTCTGAAAAAAGAGAGTGAGAATGCAGAGTGTGTGTGTGTGTGTGTGTGTGTGTGTGTGTGTGTGTGTGTTTGTTGATACTTAAGTGTTTGTGAAAATGTGCCTATTTATGTCTGTAGATGTGTAAGTTTGAGATTGTGATGTTACACCTGACACACTCTTATGTCAGTCTTGGACTGAAGTGACACTCCCTGCTGTGAAGTGAACTTATTCCTCGTCTCACTATTTATGTTTGGACACCCTGAGTTATGGCTGCCACTAAAAAAGAAAAAAAAAAAAAATAGCCCTTGACAGAGGGTCTGTAACTGTGCACAGCACTTTGCCTTTGACAAAGTATTTTAAAATGCTGTCAGGACAAACTGGACACTCAGCAAGCTGGTGTAGCGTACATCTGCTGAGGTAACCAAAAACAAAGCACTGCAGAGAGAGGAGCTCTGGCTTCGGCCATATTTATGAAACTTGCAATGTTTCTTACTTTGCAATTAACAAGCAGACTTGGATATTTAATTTGTTTCAGGCTTAGACAATCACAAGTACTCACACCGCTGCATTATGGGAAGATAATTACAATAAAGCCTTTGTTGCCATACTGCTCAAAACTGTGCTGATTTGATGTTTATATACAATTGTGGTGCATTTTTGACTCAGCATAGTGAAACCAGATGTGCTTTTTGAAGAAGTAATAAGTAGTCACATCTGGGCTTAAAAACACAACTGAAAGATATTCAGACCTGTGATGGCATCTCACTCAGATTTTGGGCCTTTTTATTGAAATGCTTGATCTTGAGGACGGACAGCAATGCAATTGCTTCCTGTGTTTAAGTAAGCACTTTTATAATTTACCTTTTCCCTGTACATTAAGTAAATATGTTAATGACGGGGTGAAATTGCAATCTTTCAAATATTTCAGAATTTGTTGGAGCGAGTTACCTCCTGTGATTAAATGAGTGGCATGTGAGCATATTTCCAGAACATTAAGCTTGCAAGTGAAGCGTTGTTTAATCATTGCGCTACGACGTTTATAAAAGTTATAAAAATCCACATCAGTGCTGGAGAGATGTGGATCTTGACATTTTCCAGCCTCTTCCTTGATTTGTAAATCTTTGTCTGAATACAGAACTATTGGTTGTAACAAATGAAGGCCATATTTTTATGTTGCTTGTACAGTGTGCCCTTTGCGATAAATATTATTTATTATTGTTGATAGAAAAAAGAGGTGATATATTGAAAATAATTATTATATATAAGTGTTTATAGAAAATGCCAAATGGAAGACTCATTAGTGGAGGAGATTGAAAGACTTAATTGGACAAAATGGATCATTAGGCACCGAAAGTGTAACACGCTGAAGACTTGGAAGCCTTGGTAACACGACAGAAAGGTCACTAATGTCCAGTGTGATCTGTGATTTTAAGGGGGAAGGTTGTGTAGCAAAAAGAGAAATTTAATGACAGGAGTTGATTTCTAAATGCCTGTTGATGTTAGCTGTGTAACACAAACTGTGTGTCTAACTGTGCCCTACATGTGCCGTAAGTCACACCTGGAAGTTTTACCTCATTGATCATCTTCATCATCACACCACTCCTGTAGTCTTCGTTGATCCTGTGTTGTGACTATATTGTATATGGTCATTGTTATTGTAGATATTTGGTCTGTGCATGTGTTTGCTCAGACAGACGCTGTGCCTGTGCCTGCCTGGTTTTTAACGTCAATAAAATTTCCTCTTTTTAAAAAAAAAAGTAATTTTGACTTTTTTATATTTGAAATTAAGAAGGGTTTGACTTTGCTTTATCGTTGATTTTGCTTTATTTATAGATAGCAACTATTACAATAATAATCAACCATACCATCCATCTTGAAAATATAGCATCAACCATGTTATTAACAAACTAGAGCATGCATGTTGCTACAAAACATTGTCAGAGAGCCACAACCAGCCATTATAACCACTTAAATATAATGTATGGAATAAAGTATATTAACACTTTTCAACAGTTATTGATGTCTGAAAAGGTCTTCCACACTGTAGAAAGTTTGTAATGAAATAGATTTAAGTCAAATTTTAAGAGAGTGCCTTGCTGCTGAAATCTGATGTTTGTGAATGAGGGTTGGGATCAAATGATAAATAAAATGTTCAAGGTGAGGCATGCAATTCAGTGTGTATCCTCTGCTGGTGCTGCTGCAGTTGATTACATTGATTGCCTCTCATTAAATTAATAGTCTTGTAGTGTCATCAAACTGTAAAGCACTTGGCATTAAAATCATCACGAGCTAGCAGGAGCACCAGCTCCAGCTACACCTTGTTTCTGCACAAATCCTCAAAAGTGAGTGGATTCTCCAAATCTGGATAGCAGGAGGATAACTGGGGACAGAATGCAATAGTTAAAACTGGATTATGGATCAGACAAAGCAGGCAGCTTCCCTGGGATTACAAGCCACTGGGGTCCTGAAGGCTCCAGATGCACCGTGTGTCAAAAGTTATACAAAGTGACCCAAGCTTGGCCCAGCTTGATAAGACTGGAAAATGTAGTTTTTTTTACTGAAGAGAGCCCCTCGATATCTACAATAATCAGTAGAGTCCACGCAATGGGTTTATCTAGCTGTGCTTGACTGCCAGAGGTCAAATAAACCCTGACACTGGTTGTACTTAGTTTACAAGGGATCAGCTAAGTCATTGAAGGCCATTATCCTAGTTTATTTCCATTTGACTTTGAGGAACAATAAGTGAAAGCAAGTCCTGTTTGAACTCACTACATCCTGCCTGCCTTTTGACTTTGAACAACTTACTTAACTTAAGTTAAATTGTTTGTGTAGTCTTTTGGCAAAAGAGTGAATTCTTGTGTTGCATCAAAATCTGTGACCCATCAGATTCTGTGAAGTTAGAGATCGACTATGAATAAAAAGCCTGATGGGTTGAAATAATATTGACAGGTGAGGTGTAAGGCCCCTGCAGACAAACCAGACTGACTACTGACCACCAGTTTCTGCCCCACAGCTGGTCAAAAACTAAGAAAAAGTTCTGGTGTACCAAACTGTGGTCTACAGATCAAAGATATTGATACGAATCATCATCTCAAAAATCTTCAGAACACCAAGAGTGTCCTGTCCTGCGATGAACCCTGAGTTGTTTTCCTATCAAACCAGTTCTACTGTGTCGTCACTATGAGTCAACATAACATTGCTCATAACACACCCATAATTTTGTTGTAAAAGAACAAGAAGTCTATTGTGAACTAAATCTAAGATTAAGAAATAAACTACAATAAAAATTAAAACTGGACGGTGTGAAAGTAAAACTGAACTTCAGCTTCAAGTCTAGAAATAACCAAACAATAAATACATGAAAAGTAAAATGTTTCCATAATTTCTTTGCAGTTTCAAAATGAAGTGTAGGAAGGGATATAATGGGGAGCGTACAGATAAGTGCAATGGAAATTTGCTCTGTATCTTTCTGTAGCTGACCTTTCTCCTAGAGACAATGGGAGACTGTGAGACTCTCTCCTGTGTTATCCTAGTCCTTGAAACTGCTTATCTGACTGGCGAATTGTTTCTTCCTTGGGAGGATACAGTGTGTGGGCAACTGAGGTGAACCTGCATGCAGCTGCTGTAAACAGTAGATAGCCCAACCTTCAAATGTAAGATTTCTCTATAAAGACAATGTAACCACGCTTCTTTTTACTCTCTTGACTGTGGCACCCGTTGAGTGCACATCAGTGGGTCCTTTCTGCAGAAAGCTTAATAAATACTCCAAAGACTTTAGTGACTCTTTATTTTCAGATTTCCACCACATAAGTTAGGTAAACAAATATTAGGTAAATAAAATTGTAAAGGAATAAATGAGATACACCCGTTGGAAACAAACAATATTTTTGCTTTAATTATATCTTTAAATGAAAACCACTTTTAACTAAGAACAACTGGCACAAAACTAAATACACCAAAATGCCCACAATGAAAACAAATAAAAACAAAATTGAAACATGAGTTAAATTACAACATAAAACTGGTGAAAAATATAAGATGTACAGTAATGAGAACCAACTGTTTTCATATACTTCACACATTTTGGTATCAATTCATAACTTCTTCGAAATCAGTTGTGTTTTTTATCTTGTTTGTCAGACTGTTTTTCTGTTAGTTGGCAACATATCTCAAAAAAGTGTTGCCAAATATCAAATAAAAGTTGGATTTTTTAGATAAAATGCGTGTGATTGCTGCCCGCATTTATTGCTCAATGCATAGATGTTGACATGAAGACACATATTGGCAGAGATCTTTTGTCCGTTTGAAATTTGTAGGCTGAGTGGGGAAAGCTATTGCAAAATGTCATACTGAAAATCTGGTTGGGTGTAATTTTTCAGTCTTCACCAAATTTGGTCCATAAATCATTTCATATGTTTGTTGATATTCCAGACTGTTTTCTTGTAATTGGAGGCCAAATTTGGAAGTTGTGTCCTTTTACATAATATTAATAACATAATAACATAACTCTGTAAGGCATGAAACTGTTCATTCCAGTGCAATCCTGCTATCAGTTATCATGAGCATGGACGTTACTTTAGTTATTGACATTTTGGTAGCTTTGTGATTGTTTTATTTTGTTGCTATTTATTTGTGACTTTTTTTTGTTTTGATTCATATGTATAGTAATTTCACATATTTTCTGGTCTTTATATTTGGCTTTGCCTTTTCTTGTTTTATTGATACTGTGTGATTTTTAAATTGTTTGTTTTTATTCTAACGGGGATCCAAATAAAGAATAAAGAATGAGCATCTGCATACTGAGAGAGCTTAGATGAGAATTTTTATGGTCTATGTTTCGTGTTTATGTCATTTCCAAATGAGAAAACTGGACATAACATTATTTACTGCTGACGTGAAACCCAAGCTGTAGCTCTGCTATCGCTTTCCTATTTTAAATACATTCATTACTACTGTAGAACTCATCATTACTTCTTCCACGCTCACACTCAGATGCAGATGAAGCTAAGTTTCTGCTGGCAGTCCCGGTTCTCCCACAGTCCCCCTTTGGTCAAAGCTCCACAGCGGTTCCACATTGGATACTGGTAGTCCTGATCTCCTTGGGGCCAGGCCTCGTACACCAGAGGGTCGTCGTTCACCCACAGCCAGCGGTCCCCCAGGTAACGCAGGCCGATCCACACCCCGTCAGTGATTTGGTCCTGCAGGATCTCGTTCAGGGCCAGAAGGTTCTCGGTCTCAGAGAGCAGGCTGGTGAGGTCAGTGTGAGTCTCTCTGCAGTACTCCAGGGCTTCCTCCCAGGTCATCTTCACCTCCACCATGATTAGGTTCAAGCAGAAGAAATTCATTGTATTGTAGTAACTCGTAGTATACCATCCACTACTGGTCCAATAGACATAATTATAATAATAATAATAATAATCATCAGCATTATTATTATTATAATTGTATGCTCCAGAAGCCCAGTCTTGGTAGGTAGCGGGTTCTCCTCCTGACCACGTCCATCCAGTGGGGCTGTTGGGATCCCTGTAGAGACCGATCCATCCTGAACTGTCCCTACTCACAGACGTTCTGAACACCTGATCCTCCAACTCACTGGTGATGGGTGAAAGGTCAGTGAAGTACTGTCTGCAGTATGCCTGAGCACTCTGCCATTTTCTTGATGTTGTAATGAAGACATGTTTTGCAGACAAACTGCATACACTTGTAATGATGAGCACTCCGAAGAGAATCCCCTCCATCTTGGTCTCAGTCTCTTTCTGGGAGAACTGAGATTGTAGTTTTGTTCCCCTCCTCTTGCACTGAGCTGGTGACAGAATGAACGTTTGCATATGTCTAAACGAGACCTAAGACAACCTTTCAAACGATTCAAATAAGGCGTCAAAAAAGCAAATTTTGAGATGGACATTCAAAGGTTGTGCTGCCTTGTCTGCCCTGAAAGACAAAATAATCAGAACAATAAAACAACAACAATTTATTTGTATGGTAACTTATTTTGTGTTAGTTTGCGTTTGAGAACACACCGTTGCCTGATTTATTCTTTGAAATACAGGCTTGATCCACCCTGTTTGCTTGCCATCTTGAGACAAACCAATATGATCATTTGATGCTAACTTTTAAGAAGATAGATCACCCATTATCACAAACAGAGGAAAGGAAAATCAATAAAACAACTGTTGTAAATTTGTGACTGAACATTTAAAACAAGGAAATTGCTTTGACGGTCTGTTTCTGGAATGAGGGTGAGACAAAGAAATAGGTGACACACTCCAGAAGCTCAACGTGGAGAGCTTTTCAAAACACAGAAACTAACTGAAGTCATTACTGTACAGATGATTTGGAAACCACTTTGATATAAATGCAGTTAAGTGAGATTGTGGTTTTCTATTCTTCCTCTTCGACTCTGTGTGAAAGCGTGAGATGTATCTGATGTTTTTACGGACACTAGTCACTAGTTTGCATCTCTCTATAAACATGACCTCAGATAAAGTGTCACATCCAAATAACTATATCTCTTAAACAAATTACTACACAATGATCATTCAAATGAATTTCATTTGGCAGCTGTACTAAACCTTGTCTGTGATTAGTCGTGACTTCAGAGGTCAAAAAGCAGATTTTGAGATCATAGCATTACTGTCAATTTGCATGAGAAACTAAAATTAACTAAAAAAAATAATAAACTGAATGGTTTTAGTGTCATCAGTTTCTATATATCAACTTTTCAGCTCGTTGATACAACCTTTGATTCTTTGTTGTTTATATTTTAGAAGACCCCTCAGCACCTCAAACAAATTACTACATCTTGCGTCCAATGGCTTTCATACCCAAGTTTTTGTAAAAGGCAAATAAGTTACAAATCACCTGCTGCATATACCTTAAACCTGTTTTAGTGTTTTAAAGCTGACCTTGTCAAAGGTTGTGTTCCCTATGGAGTTACCATGTTGTTGTTGTTGTTTCTGCTTGATGGCGAGCAGCTACTGTTTGTCATTGGAAAGCCATTGATTTGCACAAATTGTTTGGACAGGGAAATACATTTTCAGACAGAAGGCACTGACAAGAAAACCCATTGAATGAATCAAGAGAGGCTCATAAGATGCATAAGACTGTGCATCTCACAAACATTTGTGACAATTTAAATGTTGTAGATATTGATACCAAATGTAGAGTCTCAATACGAGCCATTATTAGAATTTCATGTTGAGAGTGTCATCATTGACACTGAAAGTAGTTGTTTTTTTTTTTTAATAAGATCATTAGGTGCAGCTGAAATCTCTAGAAAAAGCTAGTATGTGGACAAATATATAGTTGTGTCAAAATTTAGGGATGGTCCTATGAACAGGATAATAATTTTTAATTACATTTTAATAAGTTCACTTGCTTTGAATATGAATGTGCTTTTATGTATTTAGAGAGAGATGCTGAATTTCGCCAGCCTTTAGAGCATAATAGTAGCTATACTGTATATATAAACACTGCTGTATGTATTGTTCATGTGCACTTTCTATGCAGGGCCTCTGGTCTATACAGGGTCTCTTTTATCCTGAGCTGAGCTGGTCCATGTGCCAAGCGTACCTGGCAGGCAGACCCCAGGGCACGAATTAACCCTCACTATGCGGAAGTAAATCTCACTATAAGTCTGGCGTCTCTCTTCCTTTTCCGCTCTCTTTTTACCATGAGGTACGGATCTGCAGACGGCGTTGTCTCGTGGTGAGAAATACATCTGAAACTACTGTACCTTCTCATTATTATACTCAAACTGTGAGGACTAACATGTCAGTAAAGCTATCAATATGCTGCAGGGGTACATTAATGAAATACGTCATTACAACGGACACAATATTAAGAAAAATGTCTCGAGACTCTTGTCATGCTCTTTGTAAATATTAAAAATGGCCGCAGTAAGTTAAGCGTTTATACACAATACCTGTCTGGGCGGGTTTAAATAATTAAGTACGGTAAATGTCACTGTTAATATTTTGTTAAAAATAAGTGACATGAAAAGTTAAGCTTTTCATCTCTCATCTTTGACATACTTGTACTTAAGTATTTCCATTCTATGCTACTTTTTACTCCACTACATTTATTTGACAACTTCAGTCACTAGTTACTTTTTACATAAAAAAAACACATGATATGCTTGTATGATATAATGCAGTACCATGCTACTAATCTACCCAGTAGTATGCAAAGTTGGCTCCACATTGACGGACTACAACATTAAAATGCTCTCACATGTATGTGTTGGAGTGTATTCTATAATATAAAACTGAATGGAGCCATTCTGCATAATGAGTACTTTTACTTTTGATACTCTATGAACATTTTGCTGATAATACTTCTGTACTTTTACTTAAGTAACATTTTCAATTCAGGACTTTTACTTGTAATGGAGTATTTCTTCAGTATACTGCATTAGGTATTGGTACATTGTGAAATACTTGTGCATTTTGTCTAAATATGGTCCATGGCTCATCTTATTTTTATATATTATATTTATATTTTAAGCCTGACATCTTTGAAATATTGAGAGGGGACCCCCTGACAGAAATGTCAGATGTCTTAACATCAGTTAACTTGATGGATTGGACAGGACATTCCTTCACCTGTAGCATAGGGCTAAATTTATTTGAATAATATAACAGTTATAAATGATTAAGCTTCTCTCTTTTCATGCCTCTCAGGTCCTGTCTTTATTGTGCTACATGTGAGTGTCATCTTATGCGACTGCTGTGCTTACATTTTGTCCAGGTCTCTATTTTAAAAGAGATAGTGTATCTCAAGAAACGTCCTGGTTAAATAAAATAAAATGTCCTGTAAGGATCCTGTAGTGTCCGCTCTTCAGCATTTTAACTATTGATCACATCAGGAGCTTGCCATTAAGAATGTTTGAACTGTTGTGGTCTATTTGTTGCTCGTCGCTATCTGACTTGAAAGTTTTTTTTGTATTGTTCTCTCCTCTCCCAGCTCTCCCACTAAACCCGTAATGCAGGCAAAGTCGTTGTCACGATGCCCGGATGTCTGGATGTGCTGCAGGTGAAGGAGGAGGATGTGCTGAAGTTCCTTGCAGCGGGAACCAACCTGGACATCCAGATGGAGCAGAATGTCTACAAGAGGAAGACTGACAGTGAGTTGGACTTTTTTTAATTTTCCATTTCATCATGGTTCATCAGGTTCTCACACGACACAAATCATAGTCTGCCTGTCCATTACTGAGCTGCATTTACTCTTTGAATACATCCTTCTTTCTGACTGTCAAGACTACAGTTAATTTGTTGGTAGAAATAAGTTGTCATGCATTGGCACCAGCCACCAGCCAAATGCTGGAAAAATATGAAAGGTGCTGGTAGGTTTCAGACACAAAATAATGATTTACTATTGAATGGATCACAGGACCAACTAGATTAATACAGATGTCGGTGTTATAACTTTGTCATGAGTGTGGTAAATAATTTGGCTTCCTTCTGTCTTTCCTTCTCCAGGTATGTAAATTGTTAACCTGATTGCCGGCAGCCAGGGCCATTGTTGTCGTTGAGAGCCCAGTTGATGTGTCATCTCCTCCAGGAGCACAGGTCAGTTTATGGAGAAAACTACTTCCGACAGGACACCTCTCAGAATATGTTCTGTGCATTAATATTGTTAAGTTTATTTAATTGCACTAAACATGCAGCACACCATTAAAGCCTGGCACCGATCTTGTCGGTGTTAAGGTGTCGGAAGTGTGCCAGAGTGATATGGCCGGGTTTTCGCTAACACCATGAGGACTGCTGTCCCATGACTGGGGTTTGATAGTGACCTGAGCCACACTTGAACATACATGCCTTTTTTCTCTCATACTCCACTTATTGGGTACCTTCTTCAGGCCCATTCATGCCACAACCTTTGCAGTATTTGTTGTTTTGTTTCTTCAATGCCAATGGCAGCACATTTCCACTTGGAGCCCACAAAGCACTGCCTTGGGTTACTTCATTTGTATTGGCTTCAGTGAATCAGCAGATTATTCAGTGACAGGATTAGACCCATGTGCAGGCATATTCTGAGGTACTGGTTTCTTTCACAGGAAAAGGATAGGGGGTGCAGAAATTACAGCTGAAGACAATAGGTGTTTTTGGACCAAACAGTTCGGGGGACTCCCTGAGAGGAACTGCCCACTGGGGAGCTCCCCAAGAACTACATACCTTCATGTTTTTGGGGTTTTTTTTTCTGTTTATGCAATATTTCTCACACTGTTTCCTCTTCCTGTTCCTACAGAGCACTGGAGTGCCACTGAAGACTGATCTGCAGCTCCTTCTGCACAGGCCTCAGACTGGGGCGTTGCTAGCTCTGACTGGTCCTAAGACATGTCCATCAAAACACATGAGAAATGCACAGCACTATGAACTGAGAAATCAATAAAGTTGGCTGGTTATTCACAAAACTGTAGTGTCATTTTGCTTATCTTCAATGAATATATGCATAATATATGCACACAAGCGTAATATAGTTAAGGTATCAAATGTGTCAAATGTTTATATTTATAGGGACATAGCATGGTTCAATGCCACTTACTATATAGCATTAATACCCTAAGCTAGTTTGCAACACCTGTCCACCCCTCCTCTTTCATATAAGTACAACACCCAACCGGGAAACGCATACAAGATGATAAATGCAATCAATGATACGGTAAAAATATGATAAAACAACTTAATAAAAAGCACCTGATCTTTCATGACTGCATTAGTGGTCCCTCCTAAAAAAAATGTCTACTTCAGTTTGAAATTATTGCAGTTTCTTCTGTAGTTAAGGACAGAACTTATATGTGCAGGTTGAGATTCATAGTGGTGGTGAACAATAACATGTACCTAATGTAAGTTTATGTACTATTGTTAATGTCTGCAAACTACATTGTAAATTACAATATTAACGACTTCTGTTTATTTTAACTCGGTCAAATCTGTATTTGATGTAATTACAGGGACTTGAGATCTAGTATTAGCTATGTACCTTTCTTCATGTACGTTGTGATTTAAAACTTTCCACCCCAGATGGGACTCGAACCCACAATCCCTGGCTTAGGAGGCCAGTGCCTTATCCATTAGGCCACTGGGGCACTTAGATGTACTCTTTCGAAAAATGCATATTTTGTAACAAAACGTGAATAACAGAGAAATTAGTATATAACTGGTTTACGTATATATTTTATGATGTTGTGTCTTGTATAAGAAATACATGTCAAAATTCAAAATCCCGGGTGGCGTGTCGCAGCCACATCTCTATTCCGTTGCTAGGCAACAAAGAACACACCACTGAATCAAGTTCAACACAGAAGAGTCGATCCGTTTCCTGTTAAGCCCCAAACTCTGTTTGACTACAAAATAAATGTCACTCGTTAGCGTTATTCTAAAACGGTTGCAATGTCCGAGCTTTTCCTTCAATTGTCATCTCCAACTTGGGGTGCGGTCCACTCAGAGGTTTTCAGAGGAGGGCCATAATATGGGTAACATCAACACTTTACACTTTACTTTACTTTAACTGTCTCACTACATTGTCAGGTCATTCGCTTTTGCCTTTAATGTGAAAATATGAGAGAGGAAGAAGTAATCTATGCTGCGGGTAAACTATCGGCTAGTTAGCTAACGTTAACCAAGATCGCACATAGGAACGTTCTCCACGAGATAGTGGAACAACTTATTAAATTGTAATTTTATCACGACCATGTTAGTCGTAAAATAATTCACCTTACCATTGGTAGCGTTATCTGGCTGTTGTCAATAAAAGATGAAACTAGGTAGCTAAAACCTGACGTTAATTAGCGAACGTAACAGCTAACAGTTTGCGTTTTCATAGATAGGAACACCCAACGTTACCTAGGTTAGTGATAAACAAGTCTTAGCTAGGGACCTCTTCAAGAAAGACTCGTCGACATGGTGAGTTAACATTTTTGCATACCTCATTCCAGGACTATTATAATGCTATTATAGTGCCCGACATTGTCGTGCATATTGGCCCCAACCCACTCAAAGTTATGTGATAACTTGAGAAAATTAAATTGTGTACGTTGGCAGATCCTCTCTCGCGTGAAGCCAGCCGTGGGAGGAGAGACACCGGTGAGCATCAGTGAGAAAAAGAAGAAAAACAAAACAAAGGTTCCCCGCTTGGAGGAATACCTGCAACAGAGAGACTACCTTGGGGCATTGACACTGTTAGAGGTACGTACACACACATAACTTAAAAGAAAAACTCTATCCAAATCATGGGTTAATAAAGATAATATTAATTAATTAATTATTAATTGCGTGCTAAGACTTTTGAGGGTATTTAAAGAGCCATCCTTCTCTCTATATGTGCTGTACTGCAGGTGACCAACATCTGAACAATTTGCAGAGTTAGAAAAATGCACAAGATCCCAAAAAGGCCTTATAAAGTGTCACATCATAATTACTATTGTTACAAGTAGTAGAAATAATACAGCAATTTGATTATAATTTAACAGAACTGCACTAGGTTCAATGCCAATGTAGTAAAAAATGCTAAATAACCTTTACAAAAGTCAGTGAAATTGGTTCAGTGAAATAAATCCAATTAATTAAGTCCAGTATATCATCAATTCTTCATATCACTCCAGATTCAAGGTGGTAGGGGTGAGGTAGGGGTAGGAGGCAGGAGCAGGAGACAGGGAAGCTTGGAGGATGTGTGGTGTACCAGATGGGGTGAGAGTGAGCACATTACACTATGGAGCGATAAACTGGATTGTTAACCACTTTTTCATTGTTGTAAAGTGGTCACACACACTGCAAACAGTTACATTCAATACAATTCCGTATAAGAGCTAGACTGATAAATCGGCCGGGTCGATATATTGGCTTATTGCAGATATACTGGTATTGGTGTATATGTAGGCAGAGAAGTAACAAGAAATTGCAGTACAGAAATGGCAAAGTAGGTTTGTGGTCATTTAAAAACAGTGTCACTTTTACATAGTTTGTCCACCAGAGAGCACTGAGAAGTTTATTTTTCAACTGTAAAATGTCCCACTTAGTATATGTCTTGGTCACCCAAAAGAACAACAAAAACAAATCTAAGGGTCTGTATCAAGATTGTTTATGTTTTACTATCGGCCGATATTGTTAATGGGTTTTTTAAACTCCCAAATATCAATATTGGTATCAGTCTCAAATGTCCAATATCAGTCAGGCTATGTTCTGGGCTAACTTGCTCCTGAATAAATAATTGCTGCACTTTCACAGAGGGGCTAACTATTTTTTTTAACTGCAATACCTCCTGCAGATTATCCTGTGTCATGCCCTAGAATTAAAGTTTCAGAAATAGAATCACTCCCACATCTGTGCTGCAGACAACACTGTATTTCTGTGTCATCTCTAGTTTCAGAGAAGTATTGGTGAGAAAGAGGAGCATGCGGACCTCTGGATTGGCTACTGCGCCTTTCACTTGGGTGACTACAAGAGAGTTATGGAGGTATTTTTTGTTTTATATGTGTGTGTCTGAATGAGAGTGTATAGCTGGTTACACATAAAGTACCCTAAATGCTGTATTTGAATAACTAATTCTGAATACCTGTTGGATAAATGGATAATGATGTGACTGACAATTTTTTGTAGGATCACGTTTGTAGTATTTCCTTATCATGTTCTGGCAGGAGTACAAGTCTATGACCATGAAGCCTGAATGTCCTGCTGAGGTGTGGGTTTATCTGGCCTGTGCCCTGTTTTTCCTGGGGCTCTATAAAGAGGCTGAGGAGGCTGCATCTAAGGGTAGGCTTCCCAGCTGAGTACATTTGTAAATTCCTACTTTGTACTGTATGCTAACCACTTGACCTACATTTTGTACAGTGTTGTTTGGGAAACAACCCTCTTGCTCACTATTAAGCATCTGACTGTCTCTAGCTCATCAATACATTATCAAAATGTGAACAAACTATAGTATGAACATCCACTATGCCAACCAGACGACATACCAAATTTATATTTTCCCATTTAAAAAAATATACTTGCAACTGAATTGGACCAAATTGGTGTCACGATGCTGTGGTTTCTAAATATCAATAATTATTGGTTTATTTTTCAATGATGTACTCATTACATTTTTTGCCAGATGACATTACTATGTTGTTCAGTCAGTTATGTGATTGCTGAGAGCAAGGTTATGATGTTAATGAATTGTGCCTCTTATTCCCATGTGGTTTGCTCTCTAACTAAATTTGGTATCTCTTGCTCTCTGTAGCGCCAATGTCCCCTCTCCAAAACCGACTACTCTTCCACTTGGCTCATAAGGTTGGAAAACTATTATATTATTTTACTTTTGTGTGTTTGCTTTTGCTCTCTGCCTTCACTCGATCACTAACAATTCACGGCTGAGCAACCCTGTAGATAGAGGTTTATGTCTATAATATGAGAGAAACATACAGCTCTGTATTCATGTCATACAATACTGATGTTATAGTTTATTCCATCTTGTTTCATCTGAGCTTGATAATGAGGAAAACTTTGTGGTATTTCCAGCGTTTGTGTAATAGATTTTCTCTGCATTTCACCTTCATCTCAACACAGACCTGATAAAATCCCTTGGGTTGCCATTTTCTGCCATTGTGTCTTGAGATGTATGAGTATGTCCACTTTTTATGACCTGTTTGTTCCTTAGTGTGATTCATGTCTTCTTGCTTCTTGCTCTTTTTGTGTCAACATGATCACATTTCTGAATGATGTATCCCTTCATTGTCTGTTGTGTCTCAGTTCAACGACGAGAAGAAGCTGATGGGTTTCCACCAGAACCTGGAGGACGTGACA
This sequence comes from Macquaria ambigua, assembly GCA_008360985.2. Lineage (NCBI taxonomy): Eukaryota > Metazoa > Chordata > Actinopteri > Centrarchiformes > Percichthyidae > Macquaria > Macquaria ambigua. The sequence goes on along the minus strand of VMKM01000109.1, from coordinate 599,832 downwards.
GAGGACCAGCTGAGCCTGGCATCCATCCACTACATGCGCTCCCACTACCAGGAGGCTATAGACATCTATAAACGCCTTCTACTGCAGAACAGGTCTGTGCTTTCCCCTGCCTTTTACTCTCTTAAATTAGTTTCACAGCCCTGCTGCACTTGGGCGCATGTGCCACCATAGCACCACCTTGACAGGTGTGAGTTGTTAATGGAGGAGTGTTAGATTTCATGTGCTTCTCGCCTTGTGGAACCAGAAAGATAATTCAAGTGTCAGTGCAGCAGACCTGCTGAGCTAGCTTCCTATAATGCTGATATACTGTATCTGTAGTAGCAAGAGTAAGAAAATGAAAGACTTTGATTTCAGTAGATTTCCTGTGCCACTTCTCTCAGAGATCTATTCATGGCTTTGTGGTGTCTGTGGGCCAAGGTGCAGCAGAGTTTTTTTTACTAGGTTGGCAGCAGCTTCAGTTGAAGGCCTCTGCAGCAGCTCTGAGCACACTTTTTGAATGCAAATTAGCCTTACTACCACTACTACTTCTTCTGAATGCCAACGGAAAAATGCAAAAATATCACAATAGGGATATGCAACACTTTGCATATTTCCCTCAGATTGCAGAAAAAACTCCAGCCCATTTTCCCAAAGCCTTGATGTTCCTTGACTGGAAATGTTTTGTGTTAGCGAGCCTGCAAATATCCATTCCTTTTAAAAAAGTGTTCCATTGTTTGTCTTTTTTTTTTCCTATGATAACTTCTTGTCTCTGGCTTTTTTGCACTTTGTGGGATTTCAATAAAAAATCTGTTAGAAAAATATGTCCATTTATAAAGATATTTGTTATTATAAAATACAATAATAAGAAGATCTGTCATTTGTTGACTATGAAAGAAAAATGTATGTTGCTATAGATTCTACAAACAGGTGACTTTTGAATGAATTCCTCATTTACTTATGTGATTTAAGTAATAATTTAATGACATCTGTATACACGCTACCATGTCAAGCAGTATAAGATAATAGTGAGTTTTTAAATTCATGACATGGGTAACATTTGCAATCATATATTTGTTAATTTAAAAAAAAAGCATGAAATTGCATCTTGTCTTTCAGAGAATTCCTGGCCCTGAAAGTTTACGTGGCTCTGTGTTACTACAAGCTGGACTACTATGATGTGTCCCAGGAGGTGTTGGCCGTGTACCTGCAGAGCATGCCTGACTCCACTATTGCCCTCAACCTCAAGGCCTGCAACCACTTCAGACTCTACAATGGCAAGGCAGCTGAGGTACTCAGTGTTCGATTCCTGCATAACCCTTTGGTTGTTCTTCATATTGACGTGTTTTCACATTTTCACACACACATTTTTTGTGAAGTCAGTCGATGTCTGTGTAAGAATTTATCACCCTAAAGGTTAAAAGTTAAAGGTCAAAGGTTACATTATTTTAACAATGAAATGAAAAAGCTAACTTTTTTTTCCAAAAAGGACAAACAAAATATTTATTTCGCTGCATTTTTATTTTCAAATCTCCATCCATGTTTGTGGTTCTACCACCACGCACCAATAGGTTAACATCAAAAATCCAGCAAATAATACAATGGCAGATATTTTAAATTAAAACAACAGCGCACTGTAACTTTTAGTGAGAAGGAACTAATTAAAGATACTTTCAGTGGTGTCAGTGCACAGTATTTGTGCTTTTACTGGAAATCTTTGTTTTTTAAATATATTATTAGCCCCTTATGCACCATTACAGTTGAGTCAGTAACTGCTTGCCCTTTTCATTTCTTTGGGGAGAGTAAGTGGTGGTAGGTTTGACTTATGTGTGCACTCTCTCCCTCTTAGGCTGAGTTGAAGAATCTAATCGACATCTCCTCCTGCTCCTTTGAGTTTGCTAAGGAGCTTATCCGACACAACCTGGTAAGCTCTAACTGTGAGTGTGTAGGTGGGTGCACTAGTGACTTACATTCTACTTTTCCACACTCTGAATCTCTCCGCTGTGTACTGCAGGTGGTGTTTCGTGGTGGGGAGGGAGCGTTGCAGGTGCTGCCTCCTCTGATCGATGTGATCCCTGAGGCCAGACTCAACCTAGTCATCTACTATCTCAGACAAGGTGTGTAGTCGTGGCATTGCGGGTCTCTGGAACAAGCCAAACAAGGAAAATATTTCCATTAAAATGCATGAATGAAAACAAAAACAAAATATTTCTTCTAAACTTACTGTATAATACGTCTAAAGTAGATTAAAATGATGAAACATTATACAACACAATGAAATCACACCTCCTCCCCATCCAGTCCTTACACTGCCACATTCATCATGCAACATTTAATGTAAATGCAGCATCCCTGTTTCCATGTTGCAGTTAATTCAGAGAAAAGCTGCCCTAGCTCAGTGATTCACATTCTCCATTTTACACTTCCAGATGATGTCCAGGAGGCCTACAACCTCATCCAAGATTTGGTGCCCACGACACCTCAGGTGATGATTCAAAGTGACCTTGAGTTTTAATGTGATACTACACTTGTTCTTTCAAGGGCAATGTAACTACTTGGCCTCAACAAAAGACTCCAGATGTGCTTAATTTCACTCCAACGTGAATAAATATAATACATTTACTGTGTTTAGCCACAACTTGAATATTTTTGCGTTCAAGGGTTTATAGGTTATGCTCTTTTACAGGAAAGAAAATATGCAGTGAAAACCAGAATCATGCCGGATTAAATGAAGCCTGTTAATAAACCTCTTCTCCTCGCTCCACTTAAGAGTTCCTGAAGAGCTATTTCTTTTATGTGACCAGTTTTTTTATCTTCAAAAGCACCTTAGTGTCGCCTGGATCTGGCTTTTGTATCTCTTTTATGCATTTTTTTTTTACTTGTTGAAGTGGATTTCGATGGGGTTTGAAGCAACAATGGGAAAAATAGATCAAATGATTTTTAAACTCCAGACAAAGTTCTTAAAAGAAGTATTTCACTTGTTTATATTTTACCCACAAATGAATTATTGCTTTTAAGTGTTTTTTTGTGTGTGTGTGTTTTTTCTCAAGATAATCCGGATTGCCTTTCTTCTTTAAATTCTAGACAAGAGAGCCTATGACGTTTTTTACTTTGATCATTTATTTTCTCAGGAGTATATTTTGAAAGGAGTGGTAAATGCCGCATTGGGACAAGAAATTGGATCAGTAAGTATTTCTGTTAAATAAATAGTTACACGTCGCAAACATATTTGTTAACAGTGAGTCCAACACAAACGTATGTTATTGCGCTTTTATGCTTCAGAGGGATCACCTGAAAATTGCTCAGCAGTTCTTTCAGTTGGTCGGAGGCTCGGCCAGCGAATGCGGTACCTTGAGCAGAAATTTGATCAATATGATCTTTTAAAGCAACACTGTGCAAGCATGTGTGTATATTTTTTATTTTATTTATTTTTATTATTTAACATATTTTTTCCCTTTCAGATACTATTCCTGGCAGACAGTGCATGGCCTCCTGCTTCTTCCTCTTGAGGCAGTTTGAAGATGTTCTCATATATCTAAACTCAGTCAAGGTTAGTGTTTGTGCAGTATAAGGCACACATTATATGGTATATTCCTGTGAAGAATCACAGTGATATTATTTTACCGTGGTATCAGTATGTAAGTGGGGGTTGAAAAAAGACTCCCACGCACTGGGTGATAGGTGTCACTTCAGATGACAAGTGGTGCTTTACAGATGCAGTACATTTATTCAGGTGTGTGTTTGTGTCTTTTTTTCTTTTCTGTTTGAACATGTGGACACTTAACCTTTTTTGTGTAGGCATAACTGCTTTTCTTTTTGCAGGGATACTTCTATAATGACGACACGTTCAACTTCAACTATGCCCAGGCTAAAGCAGCCCTGGGCAACTATAAAGAAGCAGAAGAGGTACCTTACTTCAGCACACATCTACACAACTGCTTTTTACACTTTGATTAATTCTGACAACTTGTTGACTGTAATTGTTTTGGACTAATTTTAATGTTTCTTTCAGGTTTTTCTGCTGATTCAGAGTGAAAAGATCAAGAATGACTATGTTTACCTCAGCTGGCTGGCACGATGCTGTATGTATAGTAGTCGTACTGATGATAGTATATTTAATTACAAAAGTCTTTCTGCAACGCAGATTCATTCATGTAGCACAATTCAGATTTCTAGCCTCAGGCTTGTAAAGAATTTAGGGTCACTCTTGCACGCTTGCTGGTGTTACGCTCAACAGCTCTAAGAAATGGATATCTCCATTAAAAGATTTTTCTTCTTTTTCTTTTGGCTTAATCCACATCAATAAAACCTGCCCACAGGCGTTTAATATTTTCCAAATCTAAACCCATAAAAGCTGCTGAAACTGCCTGTGAATGATGGATTATTGATCACTCGTCTTGTTCTTGTCAGACATAATGAACCAGAAGGGTCGGCTTGCCTGGGAGCTCTATCTGAAGATGGGCACTTCCTCTGATTCCTTCAGTCTGCTGCAGCTCATTGCCAACGACTGCTACAAGGTGACATCATCCTCTGTACTCTGCCTCGTCTGTGCTGACCGCTTACATGGGAATACAAGTGTAAATGTATGAATTATTGCTGAAACAATTAGTCAATAAATTGCTTAGTCGATCGTCAGAAAATTAATCGCCAACATTTTTGATAATCAATTTATTGTTTAAGTCAAATATCAGGCAAAACATTCTCTGGTTCCAGCTTCTCTAATGTGAGTTTCACTGTTTCATATTATTGCATATTGAATATCTTTCAGTTTTTGGACTCTTGGTCAGACAAATGAAGTCATTTGAAGACATCACCGTGGGTTCTGGCAAATTGTGATTCGACTAAATGATTAATCGAAAAATAATGAACAGATTAATAAATATGAAATAGTCCTAAATTATTTTTATTGACTATTAGATTACTGTTTGGTCTGTAAAAATCTCCATCACAATTTCCCAGAGCCTATGGTGACGACTTCAGCTGTCTTGTTTCGTCCGACCAACCGTCCAAAACCAAATTCAGTTTAGAATGATATCAAACTGAGAAAAGCAAATTCCGATTCCCAAATGTCACCTTAAATAGAGAAATAGCACATTTCATTCTCTACCTGCCTGTTTTTGTGCTATTTTTCTCATACCGTTTGGCTCCGTTATCGGGAGGTCGATACGTCGCATTCTAGTGCTCACGATCATAGCCTGTTGTTTCAGATGGGCCAGTTCTACTATGCGGCCAAAGCCTTTGATGCACTGGAGAAACTGGACCCAGGCTCCAACTACTGGGAAGGCAAGAGAGGGGCATGTGTCGGCATCTTCCAGCTCATACTGGCGAACAAGGAGTCCAAGTATGTTTGTCTCTTTTTCCTGTGCAGTAATGTGGGTCTTGATTTTATCATTACACATTTAACAATGTTGTCTTAGTTGTTTGTTTTTTTTGTAAAACATAATCCGTCATAGAAATTCCTGTCATTACCCAGTAAAACTGAATAACATCTGGACTCGCATATCAAACTTCAGTGGTCTGTTTGAGTGGGTGTGATGGCTAAATAAAAGAAACATGAGTGCATTCTTGATCTAATCTTGTTTCCTCACATGTCCTGTTTGTGTTCTAGGGAGACACTTAAAGAGGTTGTGTCCCTGCTGCGAAATTCAGGAAACCCGCAGGTTGAATACATCATCCGAGCTCTGAGGAAGTGGGCCAAAGACAACAGAGTCCTCCTCTCATGACAGCCTTCAGCACTGAACTTCAGCTCACTACATCAAGAGTAGCTACGTTATGCAGACATCAGCAGTCATTATAGTGCATTTAGCCATTTCAATGAATTGTCTGAATTATATCTATGCCACATGAAGCAAAGAAATATGGAGCTATTGTATCTACTATACTGTAGTGTTTTGAATTAAAAATATCTAAGTTTTGAATTCTCTACGTACTTGTATATTTGTATTAAAATGTGACTATTTTTAAAGTGACTTTCATGTTGTCAGTGATTCATTTGTATGAAATGAATTTCAGAGCAATAACTGACTTCACACTGTTTTTTTTCTCAGCTTTCATCAAGCAATACAAAAATACAAAAACAATTTGCAGAACAAGAAAGAACAATTAAGATGTAGAAATCAGGGACTACATATGAGTGTATGGAGGAAGGGAAAAAACAGGAGCAAGACAAAAATAAATAGAATTATCAAGAGCAAAATTAACATATTTACTATTATGTTTACAAGACAGAATATTGACATCTCAATTTCTTAGTTTTCTGTTCATCTTTGATATGCATGAAATTAACAAAATGAAGCAGAAACTAATTAAAAGACAAGTGTGTATTAGTCCACTTGCATATGTGAATGTGATCATTTACCCAGTAAAATTTTAAAATCCAGTGAGTGAGTATCCAGATGATTTGCGACATGGTCAAGAGATGTAAATGGAAAAACATTCAACTTAAAGGACACGCAGTTCTGTATATCTTTCCAAAATGCATGTGTATGTGCTGAAGGAATAGTTTATATTGCAGAATGACAGAAAATACAAGGATCCATCTCCAACTTCCAATTTCCTCACACAGTTTAATGTAATTAGGAACATGGCTGCTACACTTGAGCTGTGTGACAATTTTATACTTCATACTGACTCTAAGCAGGTTTTGAGTATGTAGTGTGTTGACAGTGGAAAAGTAACACAATTAAGTAAACTAAAATAAGTCAGTATCAAACTAAACAATGCTTGATTTTTTGAGTGTGGTGTTGGAGTACACTATCGTCCTACATTGCATTGCACAAAGGAACTGGAGAAGCTTCTCACCGCTGCAAAACATGAGAATAATAAAATGTGAACGGTGGTGAGGCATCTCCAGAAACATCTAAGGAAACAAATAAACTAACAAAAGTATTCTTTAATAAGTATTAATAAGTGAATCTTTAGAAAAACATTTAGCTTTTTTCAATGGCAAATTTGGCAGTTTGGCAGGATTTGCCACACTGCAGGGAGGGCAGTAGGTGGGGGGGGGGTGGGGGGGTTAATAGGGACCCAACAGCAAAATGTTGCCCTGGGGCTTTCTAACAGGTTCATCCAGCCATGGTTTCTACCACAGAAGTACAAGTAAAAATACAAGCATTAATGCCAAATTGAAATCTATTCAGACAGTTTATTGTAATTAGGAGCTGCTACACTTAAACTGTATATCAACAGGTGGTCATTAGTGCCTGTAACTAAATCAGCTGTGTTGGGGTGGTTAACTGAGACAGCCAATCATCTGGCTTGCTTTCTTCCGTTTAGGATTTGATGTTTTGAGTGTGTGCTGGTGCCATTGTAGAAAAATGTACAATTCAGCATTTTCCTGAATAGACAGAAAGAAAGGCATCAAATGAAAGCTGTCGGTTCTAAACACCAGGTGAAGCTGTTAATCGATATCTGGATACACACAGCATGTGGTCTGTACATTCCGCAGGTTGTCCTTCACTTAGACACTTTATAAAGGTCATAATAGTACTGATAGTGTTGTTATTATCGCCTGTTGTGACAGAGGCGGGTTTAGGATCGGGGCACGCGGTGATTGGACGTGATGACCCCCCTGTGTCACGATGCTTCCGTTCTGAGCGTACGCGCAGGCGCAGCGACCCTCTCTTCTGATATTTTATTTACTCCCGAAACCCAAGATGGCTCCTGTGAATGTCTCGGTCCCATAGCAAATTGAGGATGCAAGTAGCTGCCGAAAAAACAACTTTTCCCCGACCGTCGCATCCCCTGGAGTTCAATTCGTATGGTGCGGAGGAGACCCTAACATCCGTCTAGGCACTGAGCAGCCGCCGGAGCCTCGCGAAACCTTCTTCAATCCACCAATTTGGAGTAGTTTCGCGAAGTAGCTCTTCTCCTCGCTGTCGCTGTCTGTCCGGAGCGAGGTTCAGACAGGCAGGCAGCTCATCCAAATGGCCGAACCGAGAAAAGTGCAATTTGTCACCCTCTCGGCCTTCGCAGCTGGAGCAGCCGCGGAGTCTAGGAAACGCCGGCTGGAGGATGAGGCCGACTTCAACTTCGGTAGAGCCGGGGAGGTCGAGGCAGCGACCGGGGCAGGGGGTGCTGCCAGCAACGGTCGTCTCGGCAAAACCGGCGACGGGGACAAGGCTGGAGCCGAGAAGAGGGCGACGGTGCGGCTCAACCTGTCCCTCTCCGAGCCTGACGACCGCTCCTCCGTCGAGTTTAATTACGGCGAACTCATCCAAAACCTCCAGGTAGGATCTCCCAGTTTAAGTAACATTACCAGGCCGAGTGAGACTGGAGCTGGAGTTTATTTTATTGCTCTTGGAAGTGTTTGTGTGGACTTGTCATTGCTAAGTAATGGGGGTGGAGGGGGGAGTGCACCTTGTCCTTCCCTGGACTAGCGTGGTTGAAACTGACCATTAGTGCGACTCAACACAAAAGGCAGCAGCAGTCCGTTGGCCACGCAGCCAGCCAGTCCGCTCTGTGTGCTTTCCAACTTCAGCTGCGCTCAAACAGATTGTAGCTCTTTTAGCGAGGGGACCTCCTCTTTTATCACATGTAGAGAGATGAAGCTTATCTTGTGCAGCTACCTGTGTCCTGTTCACTCAGACTTGCCCAGCAACAGCCCAGTCACACACAGCCATTACAGCACTTGGAAATGCCACATGCAGTTTGGCCCTCTGGCTGCGGGTGATAGATAGATGAGAGAGCATTGCTGATGGAAGTGCCAGGATGTTGCATGGGAGCAAAGGCAAATGTCAGAGCTGAGAGATCAAAGACAAGCTCGCCTTATTTTTTGATTCTGTACAGTTTGGGATAATCCAGTTTTTGCTATAATGTTGTTTTACACGAAAAAAGTTTGCAAACCACAAGATAATTAAATATTTCTTATTTGAATCCAAAAGGTGGTCATGTCAGCACCAAGTTTGGCATATTTTGTGGTTTTTGGATTGTTATTTTAAGTTTGCTGGCAATATTGTGGTAATGTATTGATATTTTACTGATTGGACTATTTATTCATTCAGTGACAAGATACTACACTGAAGCTGATTGTGTTTCAGTGTGAGGGGAACTGAAACTGTCTAACCCTAGCTCTTGACATCTGATCATTCCTGTTCACAATCTTTTAATTTTATTTTTAATTTTCATTATTTGTTGCAGGCAAAGAATAATCCTCCAAGTCTGACTTCAGTCCACAATCCCAATGACCCCTTCAACGATGACGAGAGAGAGCGGCTCCAGGTTGAGGCCCTGGCAAAAAAGTTTGAAAATAAATATGTGAGTTGTTATTGTTTATTATTATTATTATTATTATTATTAAATTATTATTATTATTTAAATCTCTGCATTTGAAGTGTTTTTTAGTCTGATCATGTTACAATTATAGCTTGACCAATACTGGATTTTTGAGGCTGATAGCAAATATCAGCAATACAATGGTGACACTGTTTGTAAATGACCTCATATATATCTTTAGTATTTCTTTACTGCAATTTTTGTTACTTGACAACATCGACACCAGTCTATCCTTAGACCCTCCAATCAGATAAAATCAACTCCACAACAACAACAAAAAAACCTTGTTAATGAGGGGAAAAGGGAAAAACCTCAGGAGCAACAGAGGTGGTTATACATATATTTAGTGATATTTTGAATCACTTATTGATTGTTTCTATAGCTCGACTGATATGGGACTTTTGAGGATGATATTGATATTTGAGAATCTGTCTGATATTCTTTTTTTTACATTAACGCATTCCATAAACATCTTTTAATAAATATTCCTTTTGTTTTTAAAGAGCTGTGACCCAGATATATGTACTGAGCGGGACATTTTTACAGTTGAAAAATAAACTAGTCAGTGCTCTCTGATGGACAGACTGTATATGAGAAAGTGTTTCTGTACGACCTCAAGCATATCTTTGGCATTTCTATAGTGCAATTTCTTTCTACTTATTGGTTGACATATATATGCCAATAACAAAATATCTGTAAGAAGCCAATACCGGCCGATATATATCGGCGTAGTCAATTTATCAGCCAGGCTCTAGTTGTCTAATGTGTGTTTGTGTTCTTAAGAGGACCAAATGCCATGAAAACAACAGCCACATGGAGAAAGTGAGGACATTTTGTCAATGCTCACATCAAGCAAAGAGGCCATTTTAAGATTAAGGTTAGAAACAATGTGAGGAATTTCCATGTGAATCAAAACTTCATATTTGGGATTGTTTTTATTTTTTTTATTTTTCAGGGTAACACAGGGAAAAAGAAGAGGAAGGACAGAATGCAAGATTTGATTGATATAGGCTTTGGCTATGACGAGACAGATTCCTTTATAGACAACTCAGAAGCTGTGAGTACCCCTCACTTTATCAACGAAGAGGCTATTTTTCACTTATTTGTATGTTATTTTTTTTTTTTTCCAGGATGTCACTTTAATTTAGTCAGATGTCTCCCTTTAGTCTCTAATAACATTGCACATTGTTCTCTTTTCTCTCTTATTATCTGCGGATTAATTAGCTGTCCTTGTCACATTCCTGAACTGCTGTACTCTTGTCTTGTTGTGTTGAGGTAGACATTATTTCTCAGTGGTTAAATATTTATTTCCTGGCTTGCTGTTTTAATACAGTGCATTCAGTGGCGCTTCTAAAGATAGATGCTTGTCCCTTCTCACAACCAACCTGAGACTCTGGTCTAAAATCATCCTCATGACTCAGTCATGAATACGTACGTGCTCCTCGTACGTGTTTTTGTTTGTTGCTCAGTATTCAGAAGATATCACTCTGTCTGACTGTAATAGGTAGAATTATGCTCTTTGAATGGATTCTCTGCCATTATATGATAATTGTTTTGTTGTTTTGATAGCTTTCCTCTCTGCACTCACATATTGGCAGCGCCTGTTTGACCCCTTTTTTCTGTTTTGATATGCTCCGTGATGGAAAAGTGTTTCATCTGTGGCCCGAAGGGATTGTGATTCTTTTTAGTGATTTATTTATTTTGGCGCACGACAAGTCATCCATTTTCACTGACCAACAGAAGAGCATGGGCTGCTTTGTGAAATGTTAACAAAAAATATTATCGTTTACTCAATATGTTTTGAAATCCGCAGACAACACCCGCTTTTGTGGGGATTTATTGTTTTCTAGATTCCTGTGATCTTATACTGCAAACTGTCTCCTATTGTTTTGTTTTTCTTAGTATGATGAGCTGGTGCCTGCGTCTTTGACCACAAAGCTGGGGGGATTTTACATCAACACTGGCACGCTGCAGTTCAGAGCGGCCTCCGACTCCGAGGGAGAGGGGGACAAGGTGAGGCTACCTCAATAACAAATTATTGTTATACAGTGTTTCAAACTCACGTTCTCGGGCTGGGAAAAGATATGGAAATGTGTGTGTGTGTGTGTGTGTATGTGTATGTATGTATGT
>VMKM01000109.1:445000-588046 GCA_008360985.2 Macquaria ambigua | reverse complement strand
CATACATATACATATATAAATAAATAAATAAATAAATAAATAAATAAATAAATAAAATTAGTACATACTACTTTAAAAGTTGATAAGGATGACACAAAGACTTATTTACATTATGGTTCTTGATGTAAAACTAGCAAAGATGCAGGAATCCAGGTGACTAGGCAACGTCATTTTACCAACAAACCAACACAATAAATACTTCTTATCATATCTTCACCATTAAAATCACTCCAAGTCAAAAATTCAATCTAAGAATGACATACACAAACAAAAACTAGGATAAGATTATACCTCCAAATTTTTGGTAAGCTATAATTTATTCTTTTATTCTTTTGTTGTATTTGTTCTTATTATTTTAATATGCAAAGGTAACTTATTCCAATTATTTGCACCACTGAACCTTAAGGATCAAGTATCCATGTTGGAAATATGTTTTTAGTTGCATGGCTCTAGGGGTGGCAATGTCAGTTGGAGAGATGGATTGGCACGTTTTGTACAGACATTCAGGTTCCTCAGAGGATAAATCCCAATGACTTTGGTGATGCCCTAACTTTTCCTGCCTTTACTAATAAACAAATGTTAGCATGCTAACATGCTAAACTAAGATGGTGACCATGGTAAACAGTATACCTGCTTAACATCACCATGTTAGCGTTGTCATTGAGCTTTATGTTAGCATGCTGACGTTAGTATTTAGTTCTAAACGCCGTACAGCCTCACAGAGCCGCTAGCATGGCTGTAGACTAGTCTTGTTTTTTTTTAGTGCACTCTACCTCCCAAATAAAGAAAATCCTGATCGGCCTGTGCCGAGTTCAGTGAGGCAAAACAACACCTTGGACACTGGACAAATGGTGGTCTGGGAAATTGTAATGCATCATAGAAGTTATAAATGATATGGTTTCATTTTTAACTTTGAGAAGTGTGAGCTTCAATGCCAAACCATGCTTTATTGAGTAGTAAATAAAGCTGGAGAAGAGTTGTGCGACGTGTTTTTATTTTGATAAATAATATGGTTAGTCAAATCTAGCTTGTCTCGTGGTTATCGCAACATATGACACAGCAGGATCTCAACAGTCCCGACCGGGCATATGAATGTCCTTCCGACAGGAGCTTGATTTTCATTGGTTTTAGTGAGATGTGATGTAGACGTTATCTTTCACCACATCAAGAGAAATCTCTGAAGGACATACTGGTGCGCGCACACGCACACACGCACGCACGCACGCACGCAGAGCACTGTGTGTGTTCCTCAGACAGAATTGATTGTTTGCCACTGTGCACTGTCGTCATCTGCTTATTTGAGTTAAGGAGTGTATGTGCTCTTGTTTCAGAAATTGAATGACGACAAGGGGCAGGTGATTAAGAAGAGGAAAAAGAAGGAAGTGAACAGTCTTGAAGAGAAGAACCCGAAGAAGAACAGAGTACCTAAACAAGGGTGAGAATCATGGCAGTATAATATTACTGTCTGTGTTATACTCCCTTCTTTGTGGGTTTATATTAATTAAGAAGCTGAATGAAAGGCTCACGAGTAGCTGAGCAAGCTAAATCTCCTGCCATGTCTCTCGTCAGGAGGCCATTCCACGCATCTTTTAAAATAGACCTTTAAAATCATCTCCCACTTAATCAAATGATTCATTATAATTAAGCCAAGCTACTGGAAAAAATGTCACTTTAAAATGTCAAAAACACACAGACACTGTTATGTAAATGGACAAGTTTTTCTCCTGTGCTTGAAAAGTTGACCTTTTGGACACCCATGGATTTGTGGGCCACTGTGAATATGAGATGACGCATTTGTCCATTCTTTACCGTACTAATAATCCACCACCCTGTGTGACATTATACTCCTGTGCTTTTGTGCGGATCCTCTCATACATCTATCATGAGGCAGGGATGCTGACTGTGACTTGCTCTTAGTTGCTGTGACACACCAGCCACCTTCTAGAAAACGCTCCATTATCCGCGCTCAGATATACTCCTGCTGCCTTTCTGAAAATAGCAGCAGCCATTGCCATTGTGCCATTATGAAACAGATGATGTTATATATGGGTACGTGTGTGTCAAATCTTTCAGAGCAGACTGCAGGTTAATCCCCACAGTTCCACGCTCATCCCACGTTTCTGAGTTGTCTTTGTCAGCGTGTGTCGACGCCTCAGTTTGGCATTTATTCTTCATCTTGCGCTTTTTACCTCAACCTGCTCACTTTTCTGTCCCTCTTAAATGCAACTGGAAGTGTCTTTGTTGCATTATTATGTCTATCTCACATTTGTTCAGCGAGTCAAATAGGTCAACTGTTTATGGTCATTTCTGCCAGTTGGAGAAACTATTGAGCAACTGGAGTTTAATAGGCAGGATTAGGAATGGGGATATCGCCTTCCTACATAACTAGCTAGCTCCATTAATGAAAAATAGTGACAGAAAAATGGCAACAAGTGTGGATGAGATTGACTCAACTGTTGTTGTAAGTCACTTTACAGAAATAACAACTCTTAAATTGTTTGTACGTCAACTGAAAATTAGTTTGGCGGGAGGATACGCCACTCACAGCTTATTAGTTAGAACAAAACAAAACAACCCCTTCTAACATCAACACAATGAGTATGTTTACATGCAGACTAGTGTCCTGGTCATGATCTGTTTTTGGAGTATTCCTGTTATGTGTTTGTGCATGTAAACATCATATCCTGGTTTCAGAAACCTGAATACGCAGCCTGGAGTACTCCAATAGAAATCAGGATGCTGTGGCATGTAAACACATTATCCAGGTTTCTGATCGTTCTATGTTGTTGTTCATTGTATCGCCTTTCATTCAAAACATGTACTCAGCATTTTGCTAAAAAACAAGGCATTGTTGTGTTTTCCTCCGACAGTGTGACAGTCCTCAACCTCCACCGGCCGGAGAAGAAGAAGAGGAAGAAGCTGATGAAGGACTCGCTGTACCTGGCGGCCATGGTCCGCCGCTTCACCCGAGAGAAGGAGGAGATGAGGAAAAGAAACCCGAACATGGCTCAACCCGGCCCGGCAGGAGGTGTGGCTAACAAACCCCACTCCACCAACTCAACGAACCACCTGTTGGCCTCTAACTCCACCCATCCGAAGGGCAACACAGCTAGCAACGACCTCTCACTGGCAGACCTCACCTCGGACGCCGCTGTGATGTCACTGCTGGGCTCGGCCAATGAGAAGGAGATGCAGGATCTCCTAGGTGACCTGGACTTCAGCTTGTTGGCCACTGACCAGCAGCACGCCATTGTGGCAGCCAGGGAGAACGGCATTCTGGGAGTAGGCGTTCCGACTAATAAAGCAGCAGCGGGAGGAGGTGGCCAAGGGCGAGGCCTGGGGTCTTCCAGCGGACTTTTGTCTCCGCCTCCACTGCCTGATGGACTGCCTGCTCCTCTTATTAAACGCATCGAGGACCTGCGGGCGGTGAGTCAGTTGTAGCCTGTCTGTGGGTGGCTGCAAAGCCTGTGAAGCCTCTTTACTGAAGTTACACAAATGCCAATCAGCTCAGGAAGTGGCACAAAATGTTTGTTGTTATTGTTTAGTCCAACGAGAATAGTCTCTTCTAAAGTGTTGGAAAAACATGGCTCCGAGATGAACCCTGAGGGGTTTTTATGTAACTAAAACAGCAGGGATGGCATCACTGCCTTTGAAGAAGTTCTTATTTTCTTGTTGCTCTTATATCTCGGAGCCACAGAGTCGATCTGTAGCAGAGAAATATTTTTCTAGATGTTGGTAAAAATGTAAAGAAGGGAGGCATAAAGGATGATGCAAGTGAAGGATACAGAGGTGAAGAAGAGAAGAGTGAGGAGGAGGGAGGCAGAGAAATATATATATTTTTTTCGTTGCTTCCAAGATATAAATATATGTGGAAAGATTGGGAGATTCAACTTAAGTAAGTAGTATTTACTTGAATTCATTAATGTCACTTAGGTCGCTTGACGTGTAGTTTGGTTCATTTGTAGGAGAAAACTGTAGTGTGTTGCCTTTCAGTTCCGATTTGTTTCATGTTCAAATAGACTTTTTACAAACAAAGTTATACAGGGCAACAGGTAATTCATTCATTGGACAGTTTGGTGCCTGTCATCCTGCATTTTCAGCTCCATGCGGGGAAATCTTAATTCCAGTAACAAACAACAGATCATGCAGCGCTTTTCTGCCTCTTATGTGTTTATTTTTCTTCGCTGGTGGTCTCACAAGCTCACAAAGAAATAGTTGATTATGACCAATATTCGTCAACTGCACCTTTTTATATGTCATAAATAATGATGCAGGACACAAGCACAACGCATGCTGTGGTTTCACACCACAAACTAACTGCATCAGAGTCCGCCTGGAGGAGCTGGTTGTTTAGTCTGCACCAGAGTTCAATTGACTGCTTTCACCCCAGCCAAAATGAACCAAACAAACCAAATCAATTAGGTTAAAGTTTAAAAGTTTATGGTTAAAATTAGAGTCAGCGTCGGACAAGTAGAGGAGAAGTAAGGAGATATGTTTCTTTCAGTACAAAGTCCTCAGAGGCACAGCATCACAGACGTATGTATATGTATATGTATTTGTACTGTATGGAACTGTGCTGGTATGCTGACTCAACCTTTTCTCCCACAGGCCTCGCGGCAGTTTGATCAAGAGGGCAGGAAGAAATTTTTCACCTTGGACATGAATAACATTCTCCTGGAGTGAGTAGGACAGCTTTTAAATCACCGTCAGCCAAATCCCAGCTCACTCTCTTCCTCCCTTTCAGTCTTTCTCACTCATTTTCAGCTGATTTCCCTCGCTACCTCTCCTGCTGTCTTTAAGTGTTTTGTTTACTCTCTGTCTCTCATTGTCTTTGTTAATGACATGCTTCTCATTTCCATTCCTCTCTCTTGTTTCTTCAACTTAGTTCACCCTCCTCTCATTTTGTGCAACTATCCTTTATTCTTCCTCATCCTTTACTTCAATCCCCCATCTCTCTTGTATTCTGTCTTTCTGTATCCCACCATCTTTTTCTCCCTTTCTACTTCCACCGCCATAACGGTCTCCCTCCTCTTCCTCCTCTCAGTATTGAGCTGCAGGTCCAGGAGCAGCCTCCTGTGGTGCGTTCAGACATCTACTCGCACATGGAGGCATTTGTGCCGTGCAACAAAGAAGCCCTCCTCAAACGCATGAAGAAGCTCAGTCTGAACATCCAGGTGAGTGAGGCTTATCTGTGGAGAAAGTGAGAAATCCCCTCTATTTAAATTGATCTGATTCGAAACCCATCCCGCCACCCCTCAAATTCCAACGTCAGTACTTTGAATATAGCATGCTGAGAGCTCATAACGTTCATTATTTTTACAGCAACTTATACCTCTAATATACACCCCTAATAACAAAGCAGAGTCAGCCTGTTGTGCAGACTATAACCTTGTAGTTGAACTCTGTTGACCACATCGAAGCACAGCTATAATTCTTTAAGTTTTTAAGAAAAAATTTGTGTTGTGCAAAGAAAACCAACTATTATAATTTTAGGAATAATTGTCATTGCTTGACATGAGAATAATGGGAAATAATCCACCATAAGTGCAGTCTGCAAATTGATTTATATATTAGACAATTGTGTAGATGAATTAGAAATTAGCTTCTTAGCTGTGCTGGGAAAAATGCAAGTCCATATTCAGTTTAGGGCAAAATTATTAAAATTATCTTAAGAATCTCTCACAATCCTGTTTACATCTTTGCAGTGAACTAACTTTGAGATTGTCATGTTTTGGGCAATTTAGATTTCTTGTTTTTCGTACTCCTCTAGCTACTTCCTGTTTATGTGTTTTTATTTTTATTGCATCATTCCAGTGATTTTTTTTTTTTTTATGGTCCCTTGTGGTTTATTTGACCACACACTCATGCTCATGTGTGACCACAAAATATCAGCTGTTTGGGGATCTTTCATAACAAACGAATCAGGGAAGCATCAAAGTGTTTTCTGATTTGCATATTTCAGAGCATTTGAGCTGCTTCGTTCAGCTCCTGTTGTCTAACCCCAAAACTGATCCTCCAGTTTCTCCACATTATTTGTGACTTTTCATATAGCTTTTAATCCCCAGCCGTCTTCACTGCTTCAGTTGTTAATGTGTAGGCTGAGTAGTGCAACGAGGACTGCCACTGAAAACAGGCCTCCAAATGTCTTTTGTCATGGACCATTAAAGTAGTGTTGTTGATAAAATACATCAACATACTCCCCACTTTCTCCATTTTTGACTCTATCTCTTCTTACCCCTGCTGCTTTTCTTTTTTCCTCTCCCTCTTCTACCTTTTCTTCATCTGTTTTTTCCCTCCTTCCTTCCTTTTCTTTTTTTCTTCTCTCCCACTGTTGCTCTGCTTCCATATTTTCCCACTCTCCTCACTCTAACTTCATTTTCCTCCCTCCTCCAACTGTTTTGTTTTTCATTCCTGTTGTTCTGCGTCTGTCTTCCTCTGTCCTTAATTCACCCGCCCCTTCTCTCTCTCTCTCTCTCTCTCTCTCAGGACGATCGACTACGGACGCCGCTGTTGAAGCTGAAGCTGGCGGTGTGTAGTGTGATGCCAGAGCAGATCACCAAATACAACATGGACTGCATGGCCAAGGTTGCAAAGTAAGTAAATTTTTTTTGTTTCAGAAGACAAGCAAATAAGAAATTAAGCAGGTGAACTCAAACTAAAACCTTTTGCCTTAATTCTCCCTGTCGTCTGTCTGGAGTCAGTTAGTTATTTGTTTACAGAATATCTATGGTTTTGAGGACAACATAACATTAGATTAGATTTTTAATTTGACATATTTCTATTTTTAGACAGCCAGGTGTCTACATAATTCTTCCTGTAACTGGACAACACACTTACAAGAATGTAGTGATCATTGTTAATGAAAAAGTTTATTCGAGCTGTTTGTTTGTGAATGTGTTTGCATGTACGTTTTATATATTACTGTGTGTGTGTGTGTGTGTGTGTGTGTGTGTGTGTGTGTGTGTGTGTGTGTGTGTGTGTGTGTGTGTGTGTGTGTGTGTGTGTGTGTGTGTGTGTGTGTGTGTGTGTGTGTGTGTGTGTGTGTGTGTGTGTGTGTGCGCCCTGCAGGCAGCAGTCAGAAGAGGGCGATAAGAACGGCTCAGAGGAGGAAGATGAGGAAAAGCCTGGGAAAAGGGTGATGGGCCCGCGGAAGAAGTTTGTCTGGGATGACAAGCTCAGGTAATGATACGCCCTGTCCCCCTTTTGTCTCCATCTCCCCTGTTGCTCTCCACTGTTGGTGTCTAATCTTAGTAAACAGATGTTACACAGGCCTTAAAGACTGTTCAGAGTTGCTGGGATGTAGAAATAAACGGCCTCAAAGGTTTGGAAAATGAATGAGGGGGAAAAATGGCAACCAAGTCATGAATATTCCACAGATGTTAGGATTAACACTTCACAATATGCAATATAGTCCCTAAATTTCACCAAACAAGACATTTTAAAAGAGTACTCCACCGATTTAGCATTGCACTCATATAATACTGTTGAACTCATGATGGACAGTTTAACAAAAAAAAAACAGGATCAAAATCAATTCCACTTTAAAGTTACTGAATTTTATACCTGCATGAATGTGAAAACCCTGAGTGAAGAATTAATGAAATGATAAACTCCTTGAGACTGACTTGCAGCTGCTTTTCAATCATCATTCATTTTCATAACAGCTTCTACATTTTTAGGAAAGGTTTTTGTACACAGTCATTATTCGTCATTATTACCTCTGACTCCCTGAAGAGTAACCGTCTCCTCAGTCATTATGTGCTCAACACCTGCAGCCCGATTTGGATTTTAATACTGAATGATTTGTGTTGAATTGAACATTTGTGTTTGTGCAGGAACCTGCTGTGCAGCCTAGTGCGAGTGAAGCTGAGCTGCTATGAGATGGAGAACCAGTGCTCTCTGTCTGTGGAGGACTACCTCAAGGCCTTCTTAGAGAATGAGGTCAAACCACTATGGCCCAAGGGCTGGATGCAGGCCAGGTCTGTGCGTGTGTGTGTGTGTGTGTGTGCCACAGTCGTGGTTGCTGTTTATGTATCACTTTTCAGAATAGCATTAGTTTACTCAGTTGGTGAATGTATGTGTGTTTCCCATCGAACCAAGTTTGTTGTAAATAGCAGCATTTTTTTTGTTAATTCATTAATTTCTACTGTATTTTCTGTTTATACTGCTCTCACAGGTTTCTTGTTAGAGAGTGGGTTTTATTTTATGAGCATGTTTAACCTTATACACAGCCACTGTACATTACAAAGGCACATAATTAAGTAGTGTGTGTGTGTGTGTGTGTGTGTGTGTGTGTGTGTGTGTGTGTGTGTGTGTGTGTGTGTGTGTGTGTGTGTGTGTGTGTGTGTGTGTGTGTGTATGTTGAAAGATATGTACAGCACCAATGTTAGCCATTTAAACCATTATCTTAGCATGCTGTAACTGCTAACAGTTGCTACGCAGCAGAGGTAACAGTAATAGGGTATTTAAGAAGAAAATCCTGCTATGATACAACACTGACAAACATTAGTTTGCTCATTTAGAAGCTGGGGTTGTTGAGCTCCATTTTCATTTTGTGTCTTTATTAGTAAGGACAACACACATTAATCAACATTTCTGTAAATGTGCCAGCTTGCTAATTTTTAACTGCAGTTATTTGTCAAAATATTCTAAAACCAGTGAAGTGACAGGTTAAGAACTACCAACATAAGACAGTTAGATGCCAAAATGACAACAAAAGCAACAAAATCAGCATACACAAGAAAGACGGTGCACAAATCATGCAAAACATTGAATGCTACAGTACGATGACCACATCCTCAGTTCAGTACATGCAGCCATACACAGCAGTATAGAGCAACAGCGTAAAAATGAGTAATACTGTTATTAACCACATTTTGCACACATTAGCCATGCAGAGCAATGAGACACAGATAAAGTAAAATGTTAACAACCAATAGTATTGATCTTAATAAGGTTGGTAAAATGGTAATATCACACAGTAAACATGTAAGCCATGCAGCACAAAGTCACATAGCCATAATTGTTTTCTAGTTAGTCTTAAAACTCCATGTCTTAACCATGTGTGTTGGTGGTCATTTATATTATAGAGACTGTGATTCTCTACGCTCTATTTGGAAAAATAAAATAAAATAGCCCAGAGTTTGAAGTTGGGAGGTCAGGCACATTTTTAAAAAAACCACTCTCAATGTGATGTCAGAATGGACGTAGCTGCTCCCGTGGCAATAGTAAACAAATGTTACTTTTACCAAATTAAAAACACTTCCAACTTTAATTTCAATTCCCTTTTGTGTGGGTCCGCTAGTGTCTCTGCATACGTTTCTGCTGCTCGTAAACAAACACACAGACAAGTTTGTCTTTCTCACGGGTGTCCCATGTTTTTCCCTACTTGATATCAAATCAGTAATGATGCGTTAGTTGTAAGTGAAAAATCTTTGCTTCTTTGACTTCCATGACGGTGACGTACTTTAACTCTGGTAACTTGTGCAGATAAATTAAACCTGAGTAATTACTAGCCCGACATTAATCCAGCCACTCTTGTCTTCTGGCATTATCGCTGTGTGTTTCTTATCGCTGTGTGTTTCCTCTGCTCAGGATTCTGTTGAAGGAGAGTCTTTCAGTTCACAGTCACCTCACTGGAAACCTGTAAGTATTAACTTTTTTTTTAATCTCACACAGCTCATGTTTCCTCAATAACACCAACTACTCAGGGTATTTCTCCGAGACGGGGCTTAAATGCAAAATGTGAATAGAAAATGCTGAATATTTGCTGGTATTTTTCCACACAGAGTCAAGAGGAGAATGGTGCCCGGGCCCAAGGCCAAAGCCAAGGTGAGAGACGGCTCAGATCATTTACTGTACAATGTCTAAAAATATCCAACTGAACAGTACAGTTTTTTTTTTTTTTTTAACCCACAATGATAATTTAGTTTGAACCCATTTGCCAACAGCTTTCTAACATGAAGCAACAGTGTTATAGACTTTGCTCACTGCCTCATTATGTGTCCTGGCTGCTAGTATCATATTTGCTCGGTTCTGAAGACAAAATTGCTATTTAGCATTAATTTAATTTAATATGACTGACAAAACCTTTTTTATTTTATTATTTCCATGCTGGAGGGTTGATTTAATCTTTGTAACTCTTGTATAAAAGCCAGTATTGAAATAACAGCCAGGGGCGTGGCCAACATGAACAAATGAAGGCCTGGGAAAAATAAAATTGAAATGCCTGACGTGACTCTTGTACTGATGGAATAAATGCTAAAATTGACATTAAACTGAATTCATCAAGACAAAAGTGCAAACTCAAAACCTCCTCCACGTTTCCCTGAGTGGGGTAGTTACAAATAAAGTCCTGTGTCTCTCTGCCTCTGAGGTGAATTTGAGGATTTACGGTATGTTTGGGGTTACTGGCACTGACCATGTGTCTTCTGTTCTTTAGGAGGGTCTTTGGATCCACAAACCACCTCTCACCATGACCTCTACCCCGTCTCTGCCCACCTCAACATCCGCTCTGACCTCCAACCGCCAGCTCGTCTCCTCCTCCTCGCCCTCGGAGCCCATCTGTCTGTCGGACTCTCTGGATGAGGATCTGACTGCTCCCTCTCTGGACTCCATCTCCCACGCTCTGGCCCTCCTCAGCAATGCATCCAAGGGCCTGGGTCCCTCAGACAGCCCCTTGTCGCCCCCACCCCTGCAAATCCCCACCTCCTCTCCTCCCCCCGTCACCCCTCACTACCCCTCAGCCTCTCAGCTGTCTGCCTCGGTTGCATCCACAACGCAGCAACATTCCCTGTCTAAGGTGGAGACCGCTCAGCTGGCAGCTGCTTCTGCTGGGAACTTAACAACAACAACGCTACCAACCTCCTCTTCTACCTCCTCTTCCTCGTCTCCCGTTGTCGCCTCCATGGCTCGTGTGCATGCAGCAGGCCTGTCGCTGGCCTCCAGGACTGCAAATGGTCCCTACAGCCTGATCAAAGGATCTGGCACCATGGGCCAAACCCAGACTCACAGACTTGTTACCATGGCATCACCCAATCATAGGCCAAGCTCGGTGATGGGCGGAAGCGGCAAGATGCATCCACACCCCTCCCCATCACCGCCGAAGCAGCGGCCTCCTCCCACGGCTTCCCCTCTGCTGCCCCCCCATCAGAAGGGCTTTGTTAGCCCGGTGGGGATGCTGGGAACTATGGGAGCCCCTCAAGGACTGGCCAAGAGCAGTGCCAAAGCCAGTGGCATCAGCAGCAACGTCAGCGTCGTTAGCAGCAGCCTCACACCTTCTTCCTCCCCCTCCTCACAGTCCCGCTCCATCTCTACCACCCACCCTGGCCTGCAGACCTTCTGCCCTCCCTCCACGGTGGCCTCCTCTCCGTCCCCCACCTCCCACACCTCCCACTCCTCTCAAGGTAAATCCCACACACACCACCACCACCAGCCCAACTTCATCACGCCCATGCAGGCCACCCTAACCAAGTCCTCCCACAGCAGCAACTCCTCTCCCATCATTAAGCTCACTCCTCGGCCTCCTGCGCCCACCCCACCTCCCTCTTCCTCCCCCTCCCCCTCATCCTCGCCATCACACCCACTCTCCCATCAGATGATCCCCAGCCAACAGCAGCAACACCAGTACACCCCCAAAACCCCCAAAACGTTTCGGCCCCCCTTCAGTGTGTCGGGCAGCGGGCAGGTGAAGCAGACGCAGGGCAGCTGCAGCTTCGCTGGAGGCCAGAAAGCTCAGTCCACCACGAGCAACAGTAGCATCAACAACTCCAACAACAACAAGGGAGTGGTGTCAGCTATCTGCATTCACCCAGACAAAACTCCCTCGTCTTCTGCACCTTCAGTCTCAGCCAATCACGGGCAGAGGCAGAGGATGGTGGGCGGGGCTAACCAGAGCTCAAAGGCAGGAAATGGTTGGGCGGCTTCAGGAACTTTGGCCACGTCCTCCACAACATCACACCTCTCACAGGTTAGTTTGACTCTGTATCGGACGATGGAGTTACAGTTCTGAGTAAATACAAAAAACAAACTTTGATCTCTTTTCATTGCATCTTGCATTTGCAGGTATCAACAGCAGGCACTTCCCTCCTGGGCAGCCCCTCCGCTCTGCCCTTGGGCTTCGGGATGTTGGGAGGCCTGGTGCCCGTCTCGCTTCCCTTCCAGTTCCCCTCGTTGCTCAGTTTCAGCCCTCCTGGAGCCCCAGGGGCCGCTGGCATGGGCTCAGCCCCCAGCTCCAACTCAGGATACCCCCTAGCACAGAGCGACCTAATGGGTGAGTGGGCACACAACTTTTTAAAGCATGTTTTGTCACATTGATTAAGAGACAGTCACAATTGGTGATTTTAGTGCTATTTTGAAAGCCCAAAGACAAAATATTTCAGGGGGAAGCACGTGTGTTTGTCCCTTTCACAGAACACTTTAGGGGACACAGAACAGACACAGCTGAACATGAACAGTTGGAAACTTAATTTTTTTTCTTGGCTTTATTGTTTTTAAAGGATATTATTGGTGATATACTATATTTCTTTACTGTCAACAAATTTCATAAAAAGACCAAAACCAGCAGCATGTTAGTCCGTCTCTCAATACTTAATACTCAGTATTTCTCTATGCTGTCTGAGGTACTCGGCCCCAAGCCCACTGACGTAAAGATCTTTAAAAACCAAGTAATGAATATGTAGTTTAATTTAGCACTGTAGTTTGAAGCAAATGTTACTCATACAGGAGTAAATGGTGCATTTGTTGGGGACTATTTTCAGCCGTGGATAAATGCACAAGTGAGTTATTGAATTATTTTACTCAGTGTGGATCATTGATGTGTTTTTAACATTGTTTGGACAACAATGGAGCTCTGAGGCACAATAATAATCAGGCTGTAGATGCACTCTTTTTATGGGATTTGTTGACAATAAGAAAAACGTAGAATATCACCAGACTTATCCTTTAAACTGTTTTTTTTTTTTCATTTATTGACCATATATCAATAAATATATCAAAACATTTGATATTTAAAATAGAATTTATTTTGTACAGTTTTAATTTAAACGATTAGCTTCATGAATCTACTTGGTGCAAAGCAGAAGTGACTACAGATTAAAATACACGTGTGAAGCTACGGCTGAACGATTCATGGTTTTGTATCAAAATTGCAATTTGAAAGAATGCAATTTTAATGTTAATTTACGCCACTCGTGTCTTAACAAGCTGTAAAAAGTTTACTGAAAATTAAGAAGCAGCCCGTCGACTGTGCCGTCTGTAAAGACAGCTGTAGTTAAACAGGTTAACTCGCTACATGAACCTGCAAGCTGTGTTTTCTTCATATTTGAAAGAAAGAAGCCTCACACACAACAAGCAATTCATCTGTTTTCTTTTCATAGAGAAATAAGTTTGACTATGCGTGGTAAAGACTTAATTTGTTTAATAGTATGTAGACAACCATTACAGGGCTGGAGTTTACAGAAAAATAGATATGAATAGATATGAAGAGTTAACTTGCAAAAACAGATAAACACCATTCTTAAATTAAATAATCCAGCACCAGTTTGATTGACTGATTGCCTGGAGTTCACAATAAAAACATGATTTAGGAAATTTAATACAAATGCAGATATCTGTTTTTGCACATTAACTCTTCATATTTTCCTCAAATCGTTCAGTCCTGTGCGAAGCAGATTCAGAGGAAGAACCTAGAAGAAGGCTTATATAAAGCAGGATAGTTTACGTATTCATAGTCTTTATATTTTAATTCCAGCGTCTGTATGTTGTTTGTGTGTGCGTTCATACTGAAGTATACCAGCAGCAGTACCTCCACTGTGTCTGCTGTGCTCCACATCTCTCGCTGTGACCCTCTCGCCCTGTCTCAATTTTTTTCTTCTTTTTTGTCTCCCTCCTTTGTTCTCTCCATCTTTTGTGTCCGTCTCTGTCATCTCAACCTTTTGTACTTGTATGCCTCGTTGCCACTTCACTTTGATCCTCTCCTCTCTTTTGCTGCTGGTCTCATGTTTTCCATATTCCCCCGTTGTTGTTGCTGTTGTTGTTGTTGTTGCTGCTGCATTCTTCCCTCTCATCTTCCCTCCATCTCTCCTCAGATCTGTATAAGAGTCTCCAGTCAGGGTCGCAGGCTGCCCTACCTCCTCACTTGCAGCTTGCTTTCTCAGGTAATCTGCATTCCTCCTCCACTTCGTCCTCCGTGTCTCTCTCTCCATCTGTCTGTGTCAAGGCGACCTGTCGTCCTCTGCTCAGCTGCTGTGTTGTTTGCTCTCTACCTTTCTGCTTGCTTCACTATATGTGGTGTATATTTGGCATGCCTCTGGTTTGTCCTCTGTAGTTGTAACACCGTATAGACGCATGTTGTAAAGCTATTGAAGTTATAGATATCAGAGATATATTGTTTTTTCTGTAGTGAGGGTTCAGTTGTACAGATGGCTCTTTGATTTGAGAGCAGCCGTCTAATTAACATGTGAAACTGCAGTGTGTGATTTGGCTGTCTGAATTCTGAAAAATGAAAAACATTTGCTAGCTGATGTCCACCATAAATGTATGTAGCTTCATCCGTGGCTGAATTCAGCTGTGTTTATAGCTGTAAACAGAGACCTACAGC
Source organism: Macquaria ambigua (assembly GCA_008360985.2). Classification (NCBI taxonomy): domain Eukaryota; kingdom Metazoa; phylum Chordata; class Actinopteri; order Centrarchiformes; family Percichthyidae; genus Macquaria; species Macquaria ambigua. The sequence goes on along the minus strand of VMKM01000109.1, from coordinate 573,447 downwards.
TCACAGTCCAGTCTCACCTGGATTATTCATGGCACTCAGGTCAAAGAACCATCTGAACCAGGAGACACAAACTCAAACACAGCTCATCATGTGTTGCCTGAGCAGCATCAGCAGCAGCCTGTTGCACCAGCTCACCGTGTGATGAACCTCAAACTCTACACTGAATATTGTAATTAAGTTAGTTTGACACTAAAGCCATTTCTTTGTTCAGTTACACCTCTGAGATTTAAAAAGTGCATCTAAAAAAATAACAGAATGTTGTCTGTCTGCAACAAACCTAAATATTTCCATCTTCTGTTTATATAATAAGGCCAAAATCAGGTCTAAAACCCGCAACCAAATATTAATCCCCAATCTAATTCCTGCTCCAGCAAATAACGGCCAAGTTAACCCACAGGGATGTCAGCGAGCTTAAGTTGTAGTACAGTTTGCTGCCAGCTCAGTGGCTTCATGTTTCTGCTGTAAATTGTGCTGCTTTTGTTCTTGTTTTAATCTGAATAAGTGTGTCCGACTAGGGCTGCAACTAACCATTATTTTCATTATCAATTAATCTGACAATTATTTTCCCAATTAATCGTTTAGTCTATAAAATGTCAAAATTTGTGAAAAATGCTCATCACAATTTTCCAGACCCCAAAGTGACGTCTTCAAATTGCTTCTTTTGTCCAACCAACAGTCCAAAACCCAAAGACTCTGGTCATACATTATAGTAAACGAAATATCTTTTGGTTTTTGATTGAACAAGACATTTTATGACATCACCTTGTGCTGTAGGAAATTGTGAGGGGCATTTTACACAATTAACAATTAATCGAGAAAATAATCAGCAGATTAATCGTTAACGAAAATAATTGGTAGTTGCAGCAAAATAACGACTCAGACATTAGGTAGAAGTGAGACAAAAAAAAACAAAAAACTAATAATTCAAGTATAGTCATAATAACTAAAAATAAATAAATTAGAAAAAAAGAAGGATGATGATAAGCAGCCATACAGGCCTTAATGCTCAGACATTAGTAGGTGTTCAAACTGGTGTGTAAATGTGTGAAGAGGTGGATGCGGTTTAGTGTGAGCAGAGATTGTACAAGTAGAAAGCTTTTCCACATAGGAAAAAAAACACTTTGAGATGGAGCCTTTTAATGTGCACTGGATACATTCCAGTGTTACACGATGAAGGCCATCTTTAATCCACAGAGTGGGTCGGAGGAGCAAGAGATTGAGATTCAAACGGTCTAACTGGTGCAGCAGGCTGTCGGGTGTCTGACAGGAGAGAGGAGTTCCTCTCAGCCAGACGTCGTTAAACATCTCTATCCTCTCCTCTCAGATGCCAACCAAAGCCAGGGTGGAGACATGAAGAGGAAATCCCACTGACCAATAACGGCGCAGGAGGTGGACATCACAGCCTCCTGGACACATCCACCAATAGGAATCTTCACTTTGATTGACTGACACAGTGATGTGGTATGAGGGGGCGGGGCTCCACTGCCTCTTTTGAAATGGACCTAAAGAAGAATCAGTTTATCCTCGCTACAAGTGGCAATGATGAATTAATTTAACTGTATTTTCTAACGAACCGGGTATGAGAACAAGACGGAGTGAATGACAAGAAAACTTATTTTTTGTTCAGCTTATTTTTATTTTTGTCAACATGTTTACATATGACCGACCTTGATCACTGTGGAATGAGTGTGAGCGAGGTAGTGGTACAGATGAGAGTAGTAGTACGCTACGTAATATAATTTGTATTTAAGCTTATGTGGAATAACAGGACTCTTGTTCTTGCAGTACAAAAAGAAAAAAGAAAAACAGACTGAGTAATGAATTTTTATTTTTCTGTCTTTTGTCTCAGATGTGGGAATCGTCGTGTCCGTAGAAATTTTATTGTTGGTCACCTCTGCTCCCACAAATGACTGTTAAGTAGTAGCTTAAATTAATATCGATAAATTATTTGTAATTTACACAGGGACAAAAACATGTTAGAGTGTGTGTGTGTGTGTGTGTGTGTAAGAGAGAGAGAGAGCGGTGAGGTTGATTTGAATGTGTGTGTATGTACATAAAACACAATATACTGTTAATTTCTTTCCAGATTATTCTGTATGAATGGATAAGGACGTGTATCCCCTTTTTCACAATAATGAGCGAGTGTAAGTTTGCCCCTCTCTTGCTCAGTGTGTTTTTGGTGCTGTTTAATCACACTGGACCTTTTCTGGAAAAAAGACTTGAATTGAAAAAGTTTTGGGCTCCTCTTCTGGAGAGGGGAGCCGCCCGTGAGAGAGGGGAGAAACATAGTAGAGAAAGATTGTAGCCTACTTGAATTGTTTTTTGTTTTTTATTATTATTATTTACTTTCTCTGCTTATTGACTCGAACCAACTTAATATAACACAACGCCTTAGTTTATATTGAAAAAGTATGATAAAGATCTATGCAGGACTGTAAAACGCTCAATGCAAAAGTGCAAGTCGTCGCTTGGCTTTCAACCTCTACTCAACTTGTCAGTGCATTTCTGGAGTTGTGAATGTTTGTAGATGTTATTATGTCACTTGAGACTCCTTTTTTATCCGGTGTGTGTTCAGACAGAACGCAAAGTGAATTTTAGTGGGGCGTTTGCATACAAAGTCAATGGAAAGATGTGCTTAGACGCAAGTTCGCCTGGGGTGCCGCGAATTGGCTTGAGGACGCGTCCACGCAAATTGAAAATGTGTTAGCTTGAGCGAAAAAGTTGTGCTTATGCCGCGTTTGTGGCATATTGTTTAAACCGTAATTGCAAGCAACAGAGTGGGAAGACCATTGGTGCCATGCCATTGTTCAGACGACCCATTATTCGAAAACCCCAATAGTTCGAAAAATGTCCCATTGGACTGAAAGCCTATTTGTCGGTCAGCCCCTTATCCCGAAAACAAACTGCTCTGAAAATACACAATCTCCTTGTAGTTGTTCAGTGACTGCTGGCCCTGTTCATGGTGCTGAATCGGGGGTGCGCACCAACAGAGGAAAAACTCCCATGATTTTATTCATTGACATTGGAAATTTGTCTGCGACAGTAACATCGCTTGAAATGTCGTTTGGTATAAGGCCAGAAAGATAGCATACCCCCCGCCGATTCAGCACCATGGACAGGGCCGGCAGTCGCTGAACTAACAACTGCAGGGAGAGTGTATTTTTGGAGCAATGGGCATTTGTTTTCGGGATAACGGGCTTTCTTTCCAATGGGACATTTTTCAGACTATTAGGGTTTCGGAATAATGGGCCGTCGGAACAGTGGGCAGTCCCCAAACCATTCACGTCAGCCTCTGACTTGTAATTCCAAGTCAGATATATCTATCTCTTTCTGATACCGACTGTCTCCCACGTGGTGTGAAGAACCACACATTTGTCAACAAACCATTGGCAAAATGGCTGCAGATGCCCAACCGCTGGCAGTTAAATCTATTAACACTAATACAATCAATTCAGCTAGTTTTAAAGGAGACGGAGCTATACACTGTTTCACTTGGTAGTGAACTGCTACAAATACATAACACAACAAAATAAGCTAATTTAAGCTCTTTATCTGTGTGGCTACAAGGTTAGCAGTGTGGCTAACCGTCTTGGAATAACGGTAATTCCCATTCTGCTGACATTGCATGAACGCAGCACCTGGGTCTTTATGAATCTGCTTCATAAATGTACAGAGACGAGAAGAAAAAGGAACCTAGTGGGAAATGACAAAAACAACCGGAGTTTCTAGTGAGTTCAGAGGCTGAGCTGAACACAAACACGCAGACAGACAGCGGTCGGTGCGTTGAACCCAAACGCAACACAAACCGTTCCCACGGAAACGGTTGCTAGCTAGCTTACAGCTAACGTATGTCCAGTCCGTAACGTACATTGGCTGTACACAAACGGTCGCGTTTCGCGCGGATGACACGAGGCAAAAATTCCCATGGTCGTCTGTGTGAACACACCTGTAGAGAAACCTTCCCTCTGCTGAATACCTCCGTTAACAAAACCGTTCTTCCTGAGTCTCTCGCTGTCCTCCCGGACTAGTTCCCCGCCCTCCTCCATGTGTGTCTGACTGACCGGCTGCACCGAGAACGGCGCCAAAGATTGTTCTGTAGCTCTCTTATATTGGATGGGGTGCTGCTGGTCAGTGTGTGCGATTATTCTGACATTTTCCCCCAAAATGTAAACCCATGAGTGTCAACGTGTGGTTGTTCAGGATGTCATTGTGAAGTCATGTGACTGGAGCAGTGTGTGACATCTTATAAATTGTGCTTTCTTTGGGGGTGGGGGAGGATAAAAATGACATTTCGTGGTTAACTGGTTACTTAATTTGGTCTTTTGTAGATTATTTTTGTGTGTCAATTATGAAATTAAACAAAACAGGTGGTTTTCATGCTGACTCTTCTAGACTTTTTTTGTCTTCTTGTTTCTGCCTCCATAGCTTTAAGTGCTGAACATTGGTATTGTGATTGAGCAACATGTACTTTCTCCATTAACTCCAGCAAACTTGTAGGCTTCAAGTGCTCTTCATTCATTGGCTGGACTGGATGAGGGGAGGAATCAGGTGAACTGAAAACACCTGCGGATCAGAGGACGCCAGAGAAAAAAATGGCTGCAGTGTCGAAGGAGGCTTTGTCTGGTTTCACCGTTTCGTTTGGTCCTACCTACTCTGAAGAAAAGGCTCTAATACTAATAACTCATAAACCTTCAACACTGAAATGGAGACTCAGTTTCTCCTCTTGGCCTGTTGTCGTGGAAACGGCGCACATCAGAGCAGTTCATCGGATATCGTCACCAACCAGGTAAGACCACTTCCTTTCTCTCTGTGGTGCTCCAAGCCTTTGGTTCCTGCTGAAGAAGTAAATGGTCACAGATTTAAGGTTTATTTTTTAAGGAGTCTTTTATTAAAGCGGTTGCACACTGTAGTTTTTATCTAATGTTACTTAGTCTAAATAAGACATTTGTTGGGGACTATTTTCAGCAGCGTATTAATACGAGTTTGGTGCTCTAGTGTGTATTTACAGTAGCAGGATGGTGTATGTGGGAATGACTGACTCAAAATAAACTGCAGTGCTCATGTTTATTGTAGTGAAGGAACAAGACAAAAACCAAAAGATCAAGACTCATCTGTGGTGTAGCTGACATAATTTACAGTTCTTTGGATTTAGAACAATTTTAATGTGACAAGAACAGAAAACTAGGGCTGCACCTATTATTATTATTATTATTATTATTATTATTATTATTATCGATTAATCTACCGATTGTGAGAAAATGCCCACAGCTTCTCAAAGTCCAAGGTGACCTCTTAATATATCTTGTATATGTCCAAAAGCCAAAGATATTCAACTTGCAATGATAGAAAATAAAGAAAAGCAAGACATTTATATTAGAGAAGTTGAAAACAGTAATGTTTGGCATTTTTGCTTGAAAAATGAATTAGACAAAACTATTTTCAGTATCGACTATCTATTAATCGACTAATAGCTCTACAGGAAACAAATTTGCCTAAATGTTGCATTATTTGCTAAAATCATGATGACTCTTGAGGAAAAAATATTTCTATATATGTATTAGGAATGAAGTAGTCTTGCACAACATTACAGCTAACAGTGAGAGTATGATATCTGACTAAAGGAGCAGCCAGCGACGCTGTGCAGGAAGGGAAAGAAAGAAAACTGGACTCGTTTGAGACCAAAGACTGTAAAACACCCATGAGACTGAGACAAGACCAGACCAGCCCCCAGCCCCCCCCAAAAAAAAACTCAAAACGGCATCACAGCTACAATGAATATGCTTTATTTTCCTTTTACAAAAACAAACAAAACAAAAAAGTTACCGTCTAGAAATACAGGTATACAAGAAATAATATGATGGGAGTATTTGCAGTTGAATGCCTGGTTGTCAACAGCCAGCTGGATAATGATGACAATAATAAAATAAAAATGAGTTAACTACTTGTGGATGATAAAGCTTCCAAACCAAATGAAATCCCGTGCAGTGCATCATTTCCCAAAACAACTTCAGTACCGAGCCTTTGCCTGTGAGCGGTCACGGAGGGAAAAATCTTAGTACAAACATGATTTTGGGAAATGAAGCTGACGAGGGCTCCGCGTCTCATGTGGTTAATTAATCATACTGAAATACTGATTTTGACCCAAACACGTTATTATGAACACAGAGGTACACAGCGGATATGATATGAAGCACAGCAAAAATACAAAAGAAAGGAAAAAAAAAAAAAAAGATTAAGTGTTGAGTATCTTCGTGGTTTACCCATTTCATCTCATTGGTGTTTTCCGTTTCACATCTGTAATGAAATCATTTGCCCACTTATGTTCTTATTTAGTGTCTAAGGCACTTTTAAAGAAACATGCTGTTGACATTTAAGGAGAAGGGCAAAGGAGTCTGCTGTAGACAACCATCCTAATCTGCACATCCAGAATAAAGGAAAAGACTAAATAGAAGTAGACTTGATGGATGGAGATGGGCACCCTGGCATGTAGTTTTCACACTGTAGTGGTTTAACTGTTGAGGCAGCTGCTGTACAACAAGCAGAGCCTCACTTCACCTAAAATGCTACAATCACAAGGAAAGGGAAAAAACAAAACTTACTTTCAGACAACATGTCACCTGTGAAGACTAAGTGCGGTTGGCTGAGTCGGGCTTCAACTCACAAAATCATGGTACAAACCAGCCCGAGTTTGTGAGTCACAGAGCTACTGTAAGAGTTTGTCTGACAAATTAATACAGAGCGATCTCTTAAACGTTTGTTTTGAAGGTGTTTATGAAATCCTAAAGACACTTCTAACCAAGCGGATGAAAAAATATTGTCTGTTGCTCAAAGAAAACGATTTTTAAAAAATTTTTTAGCCAGCATGGGTGAGATGTCCTTAAGAGTCAGACTCATGATGGACAGTTTAAAAAAACAACAAAAGATCAGACTAGACGCAGCAGAACCAGAGATATCCGCTTTTTTTATTCCACACGTTCTTCTTTGTCAAAACCTGGTGCCTGCATTACCCACAATGCAACTCCACCGCTTGGGTTGGAGATTCGGGTATGTTACACTAGTAGCGGCTAATGTAGCCTCGAGCAGAAACGAGGAGCGGGCTACAGAGGTCTGAAACTGACTTCTTTAACTCCACACCTGTAGATTAGTTTTACAGAACTAACGGACATTGTGCTGAGATTGTTTTGTCAACAGATTTCTAATCAGTTTCCGAATTTCCTGTCCAGGTAGCCAGAAATGACATATCTCCATACTTGTTTTATATGACAAGAAAAATATAAATTGTATAAAAACAATGAAACGTGACATGAATATGGACAAATGTAACATTTAAATGTAAAATTACACTTTTTTTTGTTACTTAATTTTGTTACACGTCGCCCACCATTAGGAAATAAGAAATGAGTTGTAACTTGGGAAACGGATTAAAAAACCAGCTGTCAAACTGTACATATTCAGATTTCCATTTTTTGGAGCACTTTAAGAACCTGTGTTAAAAAATTAAAGTTAAATGTTAAAAATCCTTTTATTGTGCAACAGACTGAATATTTTTTTCATCAGTCTTTCAGGCTTTTGGAAATCCTTCAGAACAGTTTCCAAAGATCGGCAGGTAATTATTGTTCAGAAAACTGATGCTTTAACTCTGTGACTCAGAAGTAATGATAAAACAAACTGGGGCACAAACACTGAAATGTAGCGAGAAGATGACTATTTTCAATCTGTCTCCACTTCTAATCAAACTACATGTTTTACCTAAGCTGTCACCATTTAGTGTCACAATGAAAACGTGGACTGAGCGCCACTGTAGTGCTTCCAGTAAGAGCTCCCTGTTGGTTTCCAGTTAGAAATTCAAACATCTTTCTGTGCAGTTTCCAGCATCATTCACAGCTCAGGCCAGTACAGAGTAGAGGGCAATACAAACCCTATAGTGTTCCCAACGGTCAACACTACAAAACGGGTTGAGCTGTGAGGTTCCTGTTAAATCCCAGCTACACATTCCTTCACTAAATGTTGAGATGAAGCAACAGAGAAAATAAAATACCTTTTTTTTTCTTCTTCACAGTAATACACTTTCAATTCAGAGTCCTTGTTTTTCTATTGCATGTCCCGAGATGTTCGTCGTTCCTGTAGTGCTGTAGTGTAGAAGCTGAACAACAAACAGTCTGTACATCAGAGGGAGACTCATGCAACACAAGCAGCCGGCGTGCTGCCGTCCAGAGGCCACAGTGACCTTGGTTTGGGGCTTTTCCATTTTGAAAGGACAGTCAGTCTGAGCACTGGAAGGAGGGAGTGTGTCGGGTGTGAGATGGCTTTTACGCAACTAGTGAGCAGAACACTTAACAACACCGCCAGAGTGAAATACATTTCCTTGTAGTCCTGCATTTCCAGTATGGAGTGCATTTACATACGTTACATAATTGATGAGAGTACATCTCACAGCCGCCACCTGCATCACACACGCAGAGTTTCATATGTATAAAAAGCACTTTGCACCTATGCGTACTTTCTCAATAAGCTGAGCAGGTAACTTCACGCCTGATGGGAGGGAGTGTTATGACGCTGAGATGATACGTGGCCGAGAGACGAGCCAGGACTAGCAGCTTGCCAGAGGAGAGCAGAGTAAGGCAGAATTGTCCATTTGCCCCTGTGACTCTCCAGGACTGGAGGCTTTACTTCAGGGGAGGGCGGTGGATTTTCCCTGCAGTGTTAACTGATACAAAAAGGGCAGAGGCGTGCTGCCAGGCGCACTCCGCCCAGCTTTACCAAAAACAGCTCATCGCTCCAATCTTCTGTCCAGTCGGTGGTTTGAAATGAATAAAGACGTTGGTGATGGCAAGGATCTTTTGGGGGAAAAATGGTCGCAGGTGGATGAGGTGAAGGTGAAGGTGAGGTGGGTCAGTGACGAGGAGAGGGGGAAAAGCGAGGAATGAGAGGGTTGCTGTCTACTCAGCGTTGGAGGTTTGCGTCTCGTTGAAGTCGCCGGCGCGGCTGTCGGCGTCGTCGTCCGATAGGTCGACGGAGGCACCGTCCAGATTGAGGTTGCGGCGGCCCGAACGGCTGGAGGAGAAGCTGCTGACCGGACCGCCACGCCTGGTCAGAACAAAGTGACAAGACAACTTAAACCTCTGCTGCTTCAAGGAGTCGTTCAACATGTTGGGAAAGTCGCTCATTTGCTTTCTTGCTGAGTGAGAGGAGAAGATGGATACTACTCCATGTCCAAGGAGATGATTAGCTTAGCTTAGCATAAAGACTGGAAACGGGAAAACAGCTAGCCTGGCTCTGTCCAAAGGTAACAAAGTATGCCTACCAGCACCTGGAGAGCATCACTAATTGGATTCTGTTGGATCTTGTTTGTTGAGTCTGTACACAAACAGAAATGTGAAACACAGAGAACTATTTCTTTGCCACCAGCGGCGGGACGCAGTGAAACAGTTGCTGCACGTAACTCCCTGTGAAACCAGAACTTGTTTTTACATTTCTGTTTATGTATAGATTAATAGATGCCTCTTAATTAGTGAACATTAGAGATGTTGGCACACATTTCTTAACTTTGGACAGAGCCAGATTAGCTGTTTCCCTGTTTCCAGTCTTTATGCTAAGCTAAGCGCCTCCTGGATCTAGCACCATATTTAGCGTACAAACATGAGTGGTATCGATCTTGTCATCTAACTCTTGGCAAAAAAGTAAATAAGTGTATTTCAAAACGTCAAACTATTCCTTTAACCAGACAGTAAGACAAGCCTTATAACAATATAAACTTATAACCTTTTAAATCAGGCAAATGTGTCAACCTTCATTGTTATTCTTATAATTGCATCTTGTGGTGTCCTGTTGTGCTTGCTTCAGTTTATTTTCTTAATTTCTTTTTCATAGAAGTACAAGAGGCATCTGAGGACATCGCTAACACCGGGTTAGCAGAGTCCTCCTTGTACCTGAGGCGGTTCTTGAGGGAGTTGACCTCCCGGGTGAGACCCTCACTGGCCTCGGTGGCGTCGTCCAGCTCCCTCTGCAGCTTCCTGCGGGAGGCATTGGCTCTGGTGGCCTCCTCCTCCGCCTCCTCCAGCTGACGCTTCAGCTGCTTCATACGAGAGTTGGCTTTCTCCATCTGACAGGAGGGCGGACACATGGGGAAACAGACGGAGACAGGGAGAGGTCGTGGGTGGTTGGCCGAAACCCATAAAAATAAATCTTTAAATGCGTGTCACTTTGCTTGATACGAGTCAATACCTGCTCCTTGTACTGGTCAGCATGACGACGCTCATCCTCCACCTGCATCATCACCTCCTTCAGTTTCTTCTCCGTACGACGGACGATTTTGTTGGCTGCTGCTCTCTCCCTGGAAGTTTACAACAGAAAAGGTAAGACAAGCTCATTACCATTTGTACTTACTGTTTTGTCCCACTTTATTACAATAAAAAGGTGCTAAGTCTTTCACCCAGGACTCTCACTAGAACCATCTACCACCATTAAGTCTTAAAATGAATGTCATCCAATGATGATGCAAAATGTCCTGTTGTGAGGTGAGTTTGGTCGCTTACTTTGCTTCCTGCTCCAGCTGCTCCTCCAGCTGCAGGATCTTGGCCTCCAGGGCAGTGATGGACGCCTTAAACTTTGACTTGACTGTCCCCTCCAGCTCTGCCAGCTTGGCTTTCAAATCCTGCGTTTATAATATGCGACTATTAAGATCATGAGCATTAATTAAGATATATACGTTTCATTTAATATAATCTGTACATGTTGAAGTGCTTTCACAATTGATGTGAACAGCAAACCGAACAACAAAAGAGGTGATGCGTGCATGTACAGAGAGGACTCAATGAGCCTTAACAAAATAATTAGGTTAATTACATAGTCAAGGCAGGCAAGATATTAAACTGAATTTATCATTCACATAGCTGAGGTGTTTTTAATGGCTGACATTTGTGATGTATACAGAGCCGACAGGTAACCAGCATATTCTGTTGTTTTATCCAACCCCTGTATGTACATAAGCACATACAGTATTCATACATGCTAATGCATTTAACAAACTATACAAGACCTTGTTCTGCCGCTCCATCTGTTGCCGAGCGTTCTCACTCTTCTGCGCGGCGCTGCGCTCTCCGGCCAACTCAGCGTTCAGGCTGTCGACCTGAGAGAGGGATGGTAGAAGGAGAAGACAGATGGGTGATGAGAGAGGGACAGGTTGGTGCGCTGTGTAAACTGATGCACTTCATGTTTGGAGAATTTTAAGTTAAAGGAAATTTGCTAAAGCTGAAAAACTGTCAGTGAATGAGGATGTTTGCATACTACTGACTGATCTGACAGCAGCAGTACGCCGTTAACATGTTATGTGTTCATTGTTATCTTTTTGTCTTGTGTAGTCAGTTTACCTGCATGGTGGTCTTCCTGAAGCGGTCGTTGAGCAGCTCCATGTTGCCCTGCTCCTCCTCCAGCTCCTCCTCCAGCTGGGCGATACGAGCCTCCAGCCTCCTCTTCTCTTCCAGCAATGACGACCTGACACACACACACACACTTTTAATCAGATCGTTCTGACTCCAATCTAATGATTTACACTGACTGCTGACACTGAATTCCGAACACTTTGCCTCTTGGTCAAATATTAATGTGAACAAGTATTTAAAAAAAAAAAAAAAATCAGTACAAACAAAGTGATACTGACTTTCCAGAAGCACTGTTGGAGATCTCGTCAGCCAGCTCATCCCTCTCCTGTTCAGCATGTCGACGGGCCCTCTCCGACGCTGCATGGTCCTACGCACGCGCACGCACACACACACACACACACACACACACACTAGGATCAGTATGGAGAAGATCTGTACTGTACTGTAATATGGAAGTGAAGTCTGACTGGAACACGTCTCGCTTGTCGTGCATAGAAGTTGAAGTTAAAAGTAATTTTTAAATAAAATCTGGACCTCCTGTAGCTGTAGGATTTCAGCTTCTAGGCTCTTGAGTTTCTTCTCGTTCTCCTTGGACTGGGTGAAGATCTCATCCCTGGAGGCTCTGGCCTCCTCCAGCTCCCTCTGATAGTCCTTCATCTGAGCCTGCAGACCAGAAACAATGTGGATCAAGTCAAAGCCTGACACTGCAGAAAAGTGACCACTCAGGCCAAAGGTTTTCAAATTGAGGTGCGCAGGTGCATGCCAGTGTAAAAACAACAGAAGGTTAGTTATTGTAGTTTGGCCCGTTTAACGATGCAGTCAGCAGTTGCTGCAGCAGTGACACTTAATGTACTTTTACACCATTAGCGCAGAGTCATAACTCAAATCTGAGTACACAGACATGATACACATATGTTTAGATTCAGAGTTACTTACACCCCAGGATATTATTATCTCAGATGTCCATTGTGAATAAACATCCATAAATCCACTTGGAAATCATGGAAAAGAGACTCTCCCTATAACTCCAGAACTTGCCTGAAAATTGCCAAGTTTTTAAGTTTTCTAGGCAGTTTTTCTATTAGATATACTTTTAATAGTGCAGTGTGGAAATTTTGCTATAATGTAAACGAATATAGACTTTGACAAACTCTGACTGATGCTATACTGTGATAAAAAACAGACAAAAGCCAAATAGAACTGGTTTAACTATCACAGAAAAATCAGCTCTACTTGCAAGAATGTTTCAGTTACTGTCAAAATATGTTTTTTTTCTAAACTATGCAGGGAACAGGTGTGTGTGTACCTGTAGTTTTCGGAGCTGTTTAATAGCCTCGTCTCTGCCTTTGTTAGCGGCTTCGATCTGTCCCTCCAGCTCGTTCAGGTCCATCTCCAGCTTCTTCTTGGCGGCAACAGCCAGAGTTCTCTGCTTCCTCTCGTCCTCCAACTCCGCCTCCATCTCACGCACCTGGAGGAGCAAAACAACACGCGGCACGTCAGGTTAAACCAAATGTTTCAGCACTCATTCAACACATTTCTCAGGAGAAAGTTTTGTATTTCAAGACAAATATAAAACACATGGAGCCAGTTGATGATGGTCATCATCCGTGTGCCCTGTGTACCTGTTTGACAAGCGCCCTCTTCTTCTCCTCTCCCTGCTCATCTCTAGCCTGCAGGTCTCGGTCAAACTGGGCCTTCATGGCCTGCATGTTGACCTCTAGACGCAGTTTGGCGTCCTCCGTGGCCTGCAGCTCGTCCTCCAGCTCCTCCAGCTGAGTTCTCATCTCCTCCACCTGTTGCTCCAGCGTTCGCTTGGACTTCTCCAGTTCATGGACCTGTACGCAGCATCAGGAGGAGAAACGACCATAACGTCAGCAAAACGGACTGGACAAAGCCAGATCGAAGGTCCTCAGACAACCCTCGGTAGATTTCCAGACAGAATAATCATTTTTGAGATTTGAATGTATTGTATACCTAACATTAAAACTATCCTGGCTCATCAGACTGTACTCTGATACTAAAAATGCTAATTTTGCAAATGAAATCCAAACACATTTAATAAAAAACACATCCATCTGCAGAGAAGTGCCAAAGATTTAATTTAGCATTCAGCAGTGTCATTTAAGAGGTCAAAGGTCACTCACGTTCTTGCCCACGTCATCCTTGGAGCTCATCAGGTCCTCCATTTCAGCGCGGAGCTGCTTGTTGAACCTCTCCAGTTCCTCTTTGGCCTCCAAGGCCTCCTCCAGAGCTCTGGCCATAGACAGAGCCTTGGTCTCCTTCTCCCGGGCCTCAGCCTCCGCACGGTCACGCTCCTCAGCATAACGAGCCGAGATGGTCTTCTCCTCAGCCAGCAGCTAGTGTAGACAAAGAAACAATGGTCTCCAATACAGTGACAAACATCTGACATCAATCTATCATTTCTGAAACATTTTGACAGTCCAGCGTACCTGGTCAAACTTCTTCTGTTTCTTTTCGAGGTTCGAGACGATCTGTCTCTGGTGGTCCAGGTCCACCATCAGGTCGTCCAGCTCCTGCTGCAGTCGGTTCTTGGTCTTCTCCATCTTGTCCATGGCCATGGTCTTCTCCTCCAGACGCTGGCTGGTCAGCTCCACGTCCTTCTGGAGTTTTCTCTTCACCTCCTCCAGGCCCTCCATCGCTCCCACGTCCTCCTCTAGCTTCTTCTTTGTCTCAAACAGCTACAGGGTAATACAACATTTCAACAAGACGTCAGCTTTAGTGTCAGGTGTGCGCAAAGCCTGTGGGAACAAAACTGAAATGGTGGGACAAGTTAGATATCATGAGCTGTGTGATGTGTGCTTCTACCAGCGATTTCCCATACCGATATATTAACATTACAACTTAATAAACTGGCAACTGAGTGTAGTTCACTATAATATTTCTGGAGGAACTTAGAACATATCTGGTAGGATTTTAGTTTAGTTAGTTTCTATAATATCACTATAATATTTTAAGTATTCCCATGATCTTTGTCATTAGTATTTTATTTGTACCTTGTGATGTTATCCACGTTTATCTTAAACTGGCTCACTCCAATCCTTCTCAAAGGGGAATGAAATGTGTATAAACTTCTGTTGGTTTGTTTTAACCACAGATTTACATGATACGGACCTAAAAAAAGAGCACAATGAACCCTTTTATCTTAACACACAGTACGTTAACAGTTAACAGTACGTGTGGTGATACAATCTGTTTCATCTCCTGTGCTTTTACTGCCTTTGCTGTTTGGCAAATGTCCAGCAACATGCACTCCCACCATTCAACTTGTGTAACTCTGTCTACATGTCCTTAATCTGAACCACACACATTAAACTGAGGCCTGATTTTCACCTCATGGGATCTTTAATTTTGCTGCAAGGCCTCACTGCTTTACAGCTGTCCGCACGCTGCTCTGCACATCAACGACAGGTGTTCACAGCTGGTTAACAGCTGGAAACCTTTGCCCGGCCCTTCTCTTGGCACTGAGTTGAGTAACAGTGCTACCTGAAAGGTGTGCCTGCCTCATATGTGACAGACCTTCAGATGTATGCGTGTATGAATATTTATGTGCTGTACGTGTTTATGAGACTAATAAATGTATGAACGACTGTACCTGAGCATGCACCGTCTGCAGCTGTTTCTCCAGGTTGCGTCGGGCCTCCTCATCCTCCTCCTGCTGCTCCAGCAAGGTGTTCTTTTCCACCTCCAGCTGGCGGATTTGGCCGCTCAGGTTCAGCTTCTGACGCGTCTCCTCCTGCCGCAACTCCTACACACCAGACCACCACCAGAAAAGATGATCGGACAAAAGAAAAGCAGGGAGACACATCTGTCATACCTGTTATGCTTACAGATGACTGTTATGTGCTAATTAGTGAGGTGTGATCACAAACAAGATTTGAATACATAAAAATTCAGGTAAGCTGCATTTTCAAAGATTTGAAGCTTCAGGAAATGCTAAATTGTGATTTTTCTAGTTTTGAACACTTAAATAAGTTTGTTTTTCCTGCCGACCTTTGTGTAGCATTCAACTGTGTGTGAAATATATAAGCATGTCTTTTGGTGAGCTTTTTCTGATGTAAAAATGTGAAGCAAATTATTCCAAGTGACAGAGAAATTAAAAAAAAAATGGATTAATGTATTCATAGTGCATTTAAGCCAGGAAACAATACAAGACTAATTGATTAAGATTTAGCACAGGATGTAACGGTTCTATTGTTGGTGTTTTGAGGAGCTCAGCAACAGGTGAGTTTTTGCGGGGTTAGCATACATCAACCTTAAATTAAATTTGCCTGTTCAGTGTCACCATAAACAAACCTGTGGACGTGTAGATTTGTTTTTTTTGTGTGTTGTCTTTATGTTGTTTACGTTATTCAAATGGCCTTCTTGATCAACATGACAAATATTGGTTACCTTTGTAACTTTCACAGTGATTAGTGATTCTAGATAAAGTTTCCTGAAGCTTTAAACTTGCTTTGACAGAAAGGCTGACGTTCGTGCCGTCTTTCTTACCTCTGAGTCTTGCAGTTTGCTGTTCAGTTTGTCAACTTCCTTTGCCAGCTTGAGGCCCTTCTTCTCCGACTCCTCCAGCAAAGTGGACACATTGTCCAGCTCCGTCTAACAGAAGACAAATGGGGTTATGAGGAAAGAACAATAAACGGATCCAAAGCATGCCATGAATATTCCCTTTACATTAAACTATTAACACAATATCAAAAACTACAGTAGTTGTCCTTGGAACTCTAGTTCATATATATATCATAAATATTCTTTGGGTTTCTCAAGTAATCTGGGGCCATATCCCTTACTAACTGTCCGTGGAGGTATTTACCTGGAGTTTGTGCGAGCGTTCAGCCAGCTCTCCCTTGGCCCTCTCTACCTCGGTGGCCCTGGCCGTAAACTCCTGCAGCTGGGCCTCCAGTTTCTTCCTCTTGTGTTCAGACTCTGTCTTTGTCTGCTGCAGACTCTTCACCTCACAGGCCATCTCTTTGTTGTCACTCTCCAGACTCTGCTTGTTCTTCTCCAGGTTGGCTTTGAACTGCACAGAACAAAAAATAATGCTTTTATATTTGTAGTTACAGAAGTCTTCTGTGTAATGCTCTGAATTTAGATTGGGATAAATACACTGGAATTGCAATACTGAAACTGACAGCCATAGTATCTAAATTGGCAGTTGTTGCTGGGATCCTTTCCTGATGTAGACTGATGTATATAAGCAAATACAAGCCCTTCGAGTCCAACCAGGTACGACCCACTCACCCTCTTGGCCTGTTCCAGCTGTTCGGACAGTTCTTCCAGCGCTGTGGCTTGCCTCTGTCTCATTTCCTGGATCTGAGCCTCGTGGTTTTTGGTCTCCTCGTCTATGGCCTTCTTCAGCTCTGCCACCTCTTGCTCTCGCTTGGACCTGGAGTTCGGAGGGAGGGAGGGGGGTTAAGAGGAGCGGACACCTTGTAAGACACAATACAAAAACATCTTAACACGCAGGCTTAATTCTACTATAGTAATTCTACTATACTATCTTATTCCTTATCAAAACCTGGCGCCTACATTACCCACAATGCAACGCAACTGACGACAGTTCAGTCGGAGGATTTTCGTGTGTGTTATGCTAGTAGCAGCTAATGTAGCCTCGAGCTGCTAGCATCAAGCAGAGACGAGGAGCGGGCTACAGAGGTCTGGTAAGCTCACTTCCACTCCACACCTCCAGACTTTTTTCATTTTCAAACTTGTAGTCTTCAGCCACAACCAACGCCGACTCAAGTGACATCACTTGAGTTAAATTATCAGACTTGGCTCCCTCTGGAGCCACAAAATGTTTTATACAACTTTTTGCAGTAGTACTCCCCTGCAGTAGTAACACCTGTAAACAGACTGATGTGTAAAATCAGTGGAGTTCCCTTCATCATCATCATTGATAAACCAGCTTTAAACGAGCACCTGAGCTCCTGCTGGGCAGCGGTGGTATCCAGCGTGTCCTCCAGCTCGGTCTTCAGAGCCTCGAGCTCCTCACTCAGGTCCCTCTTAAGTTTTTCAGCTTTAGTTCGACACATCTTCTCCGACTCCAGATCCTCCTGAAGCTCAGCTAGCTGGGCCTGCAGCTCCCGAACCTGCTTCAAGGCGTTGTTCTTCTGGACGGTCTCCTCGTCACTCCTGGTTGGAGACACAAAGGAACACAAGTCAGTTTTTCAGAGTTGACCCTTACCACTCAACTTAGTCTTCCATGCAATGAAAACATCTCCTCAGCTCAGACCTTCAGCTGATATCCAAAACTTTCTATACCAAATTAATATCTTAAAGTCAATATCTTTGTTTTTTAATTCCTTAAATCCTCAAAATGACAGCACAAGTGCACTACAGTGATGTAAATTTATTGCATGCAATTATTCAAACTTTTATTGTCTGTCTAAAGTAATGACATGTACATTAAATGCAGGGTAAGTCAGTGGTGTAATTTCCTTGAACTGAATGAGGCCACCAGTGCACACAGGGTGGCAGTGTGGTGAACTGTTTCCTGCTGAAGCTGCCCACATAAAATGTGTGTGCGTGTTCTCTGTCAGAAGATGAGTGTGGTAATGAGACTGTTGATTTGTTTGCTGCTGGACGTGAAGCCAAGTAAAATTCATGCTGGCTGCAACAACCGTAACATTCCTCTCTTTACGTAGAAACGCACTGATTAAACCCACTGAATATCATAATGAGTCAGTTATATAATTAACGTAATGCCACAGTGTTGATTAAAGGCACTAATGACTCCCATATAAAAGTAATTCCCCATTTTCCAAACAAAGATAACACAATTGCTCTCAGAATAGCTGCTGAATCCAAAATGAGGCACATCAAGTTTAATGAAAGCTTAATTATCTGGGGCCGTGACTAAACTGATGATTTCTCTGTGTGAAATTAGTCAGACAGACGTTTAAGGAGGAAACTGCTGAGAAGCCACAATAATCTGAACTGACCTTCAGAGCAACGACCTACACAGCTGTTTACCTCATCTGCATGCAGTCTTGTGATGACTAAATGGGAAAATAATTAATATGATATGCTCGGAATATTTTTCCCCCTGTGTGGAAAATCAGGATAAACGGAGGAGTGAGCTCAATTAAGAACATGAGACGCAGGTATTCCAGAGCCATAACTGGCAACGTTTTTCACAATCAGGACATAAAAGACAAAAATCTTCTGACTTGTTGATAATTTCTCCTCCACTGTGACTGACAGCCTTATTTAATCTTTACTGCTTCATGTGGAAAAACTACTGCAAAGCCCAGGACTGAGAGCATCAATCAACATCAATTTGCCTGTAATCAGACACGGCTGCCTCCGAGATGAAAGCGAGCAGCGAGCAGAGGAGAGCAGTGAGGGACTGAGGTGAGTGAAAGATAAAAGAAAAAGTGTGTATGTGTGCTGAGGAGGACGCCAACTGCTTTAAGTCAGAGTTGACTCTGTGTGTGTTGTTGTAACGTCTATTTTAGGTCTTCCTATTGACTTGGCTGTACCACAGTGGAGTGCAGTTGTCATGGAGATGAGGTGTACTGCACTAGTGAGAGGATGTAAGTGAAGTTGCACATTACATACTGTAATGAGCAACACCGCTAACAGTGATATTTTCCCACACCAGTTTAGATTTGCAGTGATGCGAGTTGAGCACATCATCTGCCTCGTAGTGGCTGTAAAAACACACTTCAGTGTTTGTATCCTTCAGCAAGAGGCTTTTGATTTAATACATGTGGTTAAACAATTCACATGCTTCATCTGTTTTATTGCGAAGGCTCAAATATTAATACTTTTGTACATTTGAATGTTATATCAAATTTAAAAACCAAGATATAAGCCCCATTATCATCAGGTGCTTCTTATTTTTGGATTAAAAAGGTTCATAAGCTTGAGGCCGAACGCTTGAACTACTGCTAGCTTTGAGCTTCCAGCCAATGAACAGCCACTGAACAATAAATTAAAATTCAATTCAATTCAATATATTCATATAGCACCATATCATAACAAAGTTATCTCAGGGCACTTTTTCGTATAGAGCAGGTCTAGAGCGACTCTTTATATTTACAGAGACCCAACAGTTCCCACCATGAGCAAGATATAATATAATTTGCTTCAATGCTGGCAAAAAGAGGAATTGTATTAAACTGGAATTCATCAGCATGTCTCTGGCTTAAAGACCTGAAAATTAAGTTTTTGATGAGAGTTTTATTGCAATGAGGTCATATGATCCAATACTTTGATAATAAAATAAGTCTCTCCGACAGCACGTGGAGGGATTTTTTTTCTTTATTGAATTCCTCTTCATTTTCTTTCTTTTTATATCTCTCTTCCTTTTTTCAGTAATTGTGTCATTATGTTTCAAAAGAGTTGACTGTCCTTATTTTTGTACCATGTCAACGTAGGCTGAGAGAGTGTTAGAGGTAATGGGCAAAAAGAAGATTGTGTTGAAGGGTTTAAACTACGCTTAAAAAAATACATACATTGCTAATATTTGCTCTGTACACAGTGTACAACTCTAAGTTTGAGAAGAAAGAAAGAAAAAGAAAATGTCCAAATCGTGCCATCCCATTAAAGTATCAAACTGAACCATGAATGTTGTCAATCCTGTCTGCCTGCTGAACCGGTCAGGATTCAGGATCAACATTACCATCTTCAAACATCTGTCCAACACCAAATATACAACTTGTACCAAGATTGAACAAACAAGTACTATTTCAGTGATTATTACAGCAGCTCTGTGTGTTTTAATGTATATAAAGATGAGAAAGTTACAGCTTTTAGGCATCTGTTGGTACAGTAAACTATCACTGCTGAGAGGCTCATGTTGGGATTGAATTCATCAGTGTTTTATATTTTGCAGAAGGTGTCTTATGCAGTCTTATCAGTGGTGTGTAATAATAGATTTGTATGTCTATCACTGACCTGGCCAGAGCGGCCTGCAGCTCCTCCTCCTTTTTGGTCAGTTGGATCTTCAGCTCCTCGATCTGAGCCTGAAGCTCCACAATCTGGTCCTGCAGGTCAGTTGTCTCAGCATCCAGTTTGCGCTTGGCCTTCTCCAGCTCCTGCCGCGTTTTCTCCTCCTTCTTTAAACGCTCTGAAGGGAGGCACAATCACTTCAATCATGGAGATTCATAAACAAAATGCAAAATCAAACATAAAACCAATAATTATTTAAAAAAAATATTTTTAATCTCAAGAGGTAAATGGGCAGAGTCACAAGTCACAGAGGGGTCACAGGAGATACGACGAGGTCACAGAAAGTGACAAACCACAAACACCTAATTGCTAACAGCCTGACACAATTAATGTAATCAGATTAGCTGCTTTGCAGCTCATTAACTCTTAAATGCACGGGTGTTTTTTTCAAACATTCCTACATACCTCAGGTCTTTAGTGACTAGGCACTTATGTAACGCAGATTAAGCCATATATTAAAATCAAAAAATATATTTGTCATTTATAAAATGTTTCATTTATAGATGTCAGAATTTTTTTATTAATATATTTAAGCATAATTTGTTATATTTCATGTTTATACTGTACTATCTCACATAGACTACTGTTACTTCTCATAGACTGACACCCAACAAAACTCACATCTTCATTTCCAGAGTTACGCCGTCCAATATCAAAGAGACTGCTGCTCTGCACTAAACCTGACACCCAGGTGCTGCACCATCGTGTTACTGCGAGAGTAGGCTGATACAAACACACCTTTTCATCGTTATGTGTATATTAACCGCAAGACAACAGCGCCACCATGAGGCCAAACAGGAAAACACAACATTACCCGCCATTACTTGCATCCGTGAATAAAAAATAAATAAAAAACATGAGAAAGACACATGCTTTTTTTTTAATATCATTTAAGAGTTATTTAAGGGTTAACTCATTGTACAGCTGTAGTAACAGTAAATTTAAAAAACTTTATTCTTCCTCGTCATCTATACTTGACCCCAGTCGACACTTTCAACTGATGTGACGATGCACATCCATCTATTTTTTCGCCTACTTTGTGTCTGTTCTAGTAAACGTTCCCTATTCTTGGACCCAAAATGGAGCCAGTAACAGCAGCATGCTGGGAGTCAGAGTGCCTTACCCTCCAGGTCAACCATCATCATCTCCTGCTTGTTCTTGACCTTGCCAAGGTTCTTTGCTTTCTCCTCCTCCTCTGTCAGCTGGGAGGTCATCTCGCCGATCCTGTCCTCCAGCAGCTTTTTCTCCTGTTGGGTAAAAACAGTGTGGGTCAGACTGGAGGCTTTAAGACACACAACTACTACACGGAAAGGTACAAAGACTTAACTAGCAAGGACTCAATGTTGCAATGCCGCCATAAAAATCCAAGTCAAACTAAAGAGACCTGTATTTGTGTCGCACTGCGTGTCCACAGAAACTAGTTGTGACGCATTCCGGTACGTGAACACAAACAGTTTATAAAAACAAAAGCCAACATACACAATGTGTCATGGACTAAGTAAAATCGTTCAAAATACACAATTTATTGTTTTTATTGCTCTAATATTTATCCCATCATATGCCTAAACCATTACCTTATACTTTTAACAATCCCAAAGTAAAGGACTTACTCTGCTTTCTGGTTCTTGTTTGAGCCATCATTTGCAGATATAACCTCTCACCTTGAGGAACTTGGAGTTTTGGTCCTCCAGCAGGAGAATGTCCTCCTCCATTTTCTTGATCTTCGCCTCAGCTGTCACTTTGTCCAGCTGCAGCTTCTGTCTTGCAGCTTCCTCCTCATCGAGCTGCTCCTCCAGGTCCTGCGGAAAGGAAAACACACACACACACAAAGATTCAATCTAACGCGATGAGGTTTATAAAGTGATGAAAGCCCCAAACACTTCTCTACAACATTAAACATGTATGACTACATAAGCAACAATCAAAAAAAGGAAACATCTTAAGCTAGCCTATTACTTAAGAGTTTAACACTCGCAAACTCAGCTAATCTGCTTCATCTGTGTCGGTGTTTGTTAGACAAGGCTGTGGACAGTGATCTTCACTGCCAGGTCTGTCTTTGTGTGGAACTGAAAACTAATGTTTATTGAATACTGATGATTTAGTACTTTAGGACTTTAACAAAGTTTGGATATTTTGGGAATATTCTGCCACAAGTGGGGCTTTAAAATAAATGTTAATAAATCCAAAGTAGTTGTCTTCCAGAAAAGGCTCAAAACCCAAAGAAACATTAGAAACATCAGTAGTGGAAACATCCCTATAGAACAAACAAACAACTACACATATTTTGGGATTAAAATAACACAAGGACACAGAAAAGTTTGAATTGACTGTGAAAGAACTAAAAGAAAAGGAAAAAAGAGCATTTTACACCATAAAAAGATCAGTACATATAGACATCTGGATGAAAATATTCTAAGCTGCTATCGAACCAATAGCACTTTAAGCTAGTGGAATATGCTATCCCTTCAAACAGTTTGATTTTTTTAAATTGGGAAAAACATTCAGTGGAAACTCTGCACAACTTGAGTACAGAGGAATGTAGCAAAACACAGCCTGCAGGGCAGATTTAGGTCTGCTCCCTCTGAACATATCACCATTGAAAAAAAGAGTCCTCAAATTCAAGGTCTTAGACCCTTTAAATGTTCAAATGAGAACAATTATGATAGTGTATAATATTCTGCGTAAAGATCGCACGTGCTGGATGTCAGCATGTCAAAACAAAAACAGGAGAGAGGTCTGTGTATGTAGAAGTTCAGTTTAAACCGGTGAAGATACAAACCTGGATGTGTGACTGCATCTTCTTCTTCTCATTCTGCAGGCTCTGGTTCCTCTCCTCCTCTTCCTCCACCCTGGACTCCAGGTCGTGAAGGATCTCCTCCAACTCTTGCTTCCTAGAAAGCAGACGAACTCTCATCTCTTCGGCCTCGGCAAACAGCTCCGTCTCCGCGTGGAGTTGCTCTGCTAGAATATTCTTCTCCTCTATGAGCTGGAGAGAAGGAACAGTTTGACATAAATAAATGATAAACCTATCACCATTTTTAAATTAGCCTTTGCCAGGGCCACAATCACATCAGCTTGTACAAGGTGAAGATATTTTCCATAACAGAGGACATGTTTACCTGTTGGTGTTTCCTCTCCATCTCCACCAGCTCGTTCTCCACCTTGAGCTGTCTCTCCTTCACCTTTATCAGCTCCTCGTCTTTGGCTTGCATCTCCTCCTCCTGCCTGGTCACCTGCAGCAGAGGCTTCACCTGAGAGACAGAGACAGAGAGAGAGAGAAAATCAGCCTCTTAAATTTAACACTTGGACCTTTTTAATTTCACACAGAATGCAATTTAAAACCTTTGTCATGGTCATACCGGTCAAAGAATGACTGAAAACCAGTAGGGACAATAAGGTCTACAATTATTTATTAAGTACATGCATTTATTGACATCTATATCACATTTAGTGATATAGTTATTAAGGGCCTGAACCCAGGCAAGCAGCAGAAAATTGATGGATGGATTAAGCAATTAAAAAATAACTGATTTAAGTTAAGTTTATTTAATTTAAGTTAATAAAATTGACACTTGCCAATTATGATTAGATGAGCTTCCGAGCTACATTATCTAGTAGTAGCAACAGTGTTTGCTACAGGTCTGTTCTTTACGATCCACTGTCTGTCTCAGGCTCACTTGTAGTTTATAGGTGTATAACGTCTCCCAACAGCCCCACATTTACATATATCTACATTTCCATGGCAACGGAGCAAACTCAAGTCTGCTGATGAGGACGAGTGGAGAGATTTTAGCATTCTTTATCGTCTGTTCAGTACTTATTTAACTGAAGACATTTTTGAGGCATCCAATAACTAATTTCTGAAAATGCTCAGATCGTCAGGTGAAGCAGAGATGTAGAGCTGTGCGTCATCTGCGTAGCACATCATTACTTTGTCGGAGGAGGGAGCTGTCAGGGTTCTCACCTTGGTGAAGAGCCTCCACCACTGCCAGTGTCGCAGCTTCAGGTAAGCAGCACAGTTCCTCTGCAGGACCTTTAGGGCACTCAGCTGCTGCTGCTTCTTAGCAAAGGCCCTACAGGGAAGAAACAAATGGCACAATAACAGGCGACATATCAATGTCTGGGTATAGCAGTGTTTTTAAAGTCTGCAGTGTTTTAGAAGGCCAAGGTTCGGCTGCGTTTAGTGTACACATGATCTGTAAATGCATCAAACCATGAGGGCAGTGGAAACTACTTTTGAATGTAACACTGACATATCATCACCTTTTAATTGAATATGATGTTGTTTATGTTATTTACACATCCAGCATATTACAGAGCGGTGAGAGTGAACACTGACAGCTAAACGCTGAGATGAAACTCATTATAAAGTTCTGTAAAGCTGAGAGGAGCTTCAGATTCAGGTGATAATTCTCTGTAGGTTCATCACTACAAGCAATACCTTTGACATTGTCATTTGATAAATTGTTATTGTAAAAATATCGATTATATAAGCTTTAAGTGAGGAAGAATGTGTCTTTCACAGTCAGCACCCGACTTACATTCCCCTCATCGTGCTGCTTTTATGCTCTGACGTAAATGCTAATCCCACAGGCACTTTAGTACGTGTGATTTTTTTTTTGTTTTTGATGGGAACTACTGGCAGGAGTATACATATGTGACTTGACATGACAGATACATTTACACTTGACAAACTTCTGGATGCTTTGAGTCTCAGACCACCTCTGGCGGTGGTTTGAGCAACTGGTTCACTGTCCTTAAATGCATCTTGGGTATCCAAACGCAGATGTATGTTCATACCTAGAAATAGTTTGAATAAAAATACAGAGATCTGACACTTACTTGCGTGCCAAGTATCCACGGCACACAGACTGGAAGTAGATGATGATGTCAGTGATCTTCAGATCTCTCTCCTCCTCCAGGTGAGCCAGAACACCAGTTCTGAAGAAGATCTTACTCTGACCAATACGGAACAGGTTGGGGTCCAGCTCCAGGGCTCGGATCTATAAAAAGGCACATGAAGAGTTATGATGACCTCTGTGGGTTAAATTTACATTGTGTTTAAATAGTTCAGGAAATGTTTTTTGTCGAGTTTGGAAAATAGTTTGACGTTACAGTCAAGCAACTATTTGTGTCATGGTGTTTTTCCCAGGAGACCAAGAACCTTTTGAGGAGCTCAGGAACTAAACCTGCATTTCGACCAGAGAAACCAGGGACTACATTTAGTTCATGTAGGATAGTTCCAGGTGTGTGTGCACCGGGGGTAGTACTTTCTGATGGTTTAGGAACTTTAGGGGTGGAGTTTAGACCGTCACTGATTGATTAAACAGACGACGTGGCTGTACTGCTTCACTCATAAAACAATGAAGTACTCTAGTATCAATATTAGGACGAAAAGGGCCGACATTTCTTGCTGTTTCCGGGAAGGATTCAGCAGTTCTTCAAAGCTCAGCAGAATACACAGCATGTCATAGTTTCCAGGGTGGCAGTTTTAAAACTGAAATACAGCAAATAAGAAAGCCCTACCATTCTCTCACAGGCTTGTTTCCCATCCATGAATCCCTTGGGGATAGCGTTGGGTGTCAGGATCTCATATCTGTGAACAAAAGGGAACATAAATATAAACTGAAAATGAAGATGACTTTTCTTCCGTGTAAAATGGAGTTAGAGTTCAAAAAGCTTCTTTGCTGTGTGTCACCTCTGTCTGAACTCCTGGAAGACGATGCGGTTGGGGAAGCCCTGTCTGCAGATACGAATCCCCTCTAGGACTCCGTTACACCTCAGCTGGTCCAGAACCAGGTGAGGCTCCAGTTTACCAGCCTGAAGGAAAAGACAAATACACCATTAAGAACAGAAACAAGTATGTGTATACTTCTAGATTTCTATCGTATAAGTTCTGCTCAAGGTCATAGACTTTTTCTCTGATTTATATTTTGACAGTAGATGTAACATGCTACAGGGATAATTAATCATAATATAATAAAAAGAGTTACAGGTCCCTCATCACCGCTGCTTGGCACAGAGCTTCTAACAAATAAGTTTAGATTATGTATTTACTCTTTTTTCATGGTTGGGGATGATGCAGCGGACAAAGTTGGGGTTGGTGTTCCTCAGTGTGGCCATGAGCTTGGTGAGCGACTCCTTGTAGAGCTGTCCAACTGTACGAAACATGCCCTTTTTCGTTTTGTAGGTGGCACCAAAGGCTGTCTCGTTCATCCCTGCCACCTGGTCCAGGCCCACGATGCGGTCGACTGGTGGGGAGATGGGGAGAACTGGTTAGAGTGGGAAGACTTCATGTGGAGCAGAGAAGCACTGTAGGAACAGCAGTAGCAACAACGTAGCTACATGACCAAACGCAGATGGATGAAAAAGACATTACACACTATTGTCAAACAGCGGCAGTCTAACAAAGGAGCATTCAAAGTCTCAAACTACCACTAGCTTCTGCAGATGGAGATGGAGTGCATAGCCTATCTATTTTTAAGCCTACAGGTCTGTACATACAGGGCTCTATATGTTGTGTTACCTCGGAGAGAAGCACAACCTTTAATATGATTTACTTACTAAGCATTAACAAAGTTTAATTACGAGAATTGAAATGCTTTTCTCTGGTCACAGTGGATGAGAGAGGATGCTTGATGGCAGCTGCACGAAAGCTTTTCGACATTTTACTGCTTATGACACAAAACCTGCATCAACATACTGCCAGGAAATCATCTTCTCAACATAAACTAAATCTGGCAACATTTAAGAGGATCACTGTTCATAACTTATATTAAAAGGGGCACACATAAAGATCAGTTGACCGGTCATGGTTAATCCTACTCAGTACTCAGAAAACAGTTGTATAATGTCGAGAGCTGCAACGATTAGTCAATTACTCGACAAGTTAATTGACAGAAAATTAATTGGCAAATATTTTGATAATCAAATTTGGCCTGGAAAATGATTGAAATGATTATTTGATTAACATTTGGTGGTACCAGCTTCTCAAATGTGAGAATTTGCTGCTTTTCCTCGTCTTACTTTACAGTTTGTTGAATATCTTTGGGTTTTGGACTGTTGTTTGACCATTTAAAGACATCTGAAGATGTCACCTTGGAAACTGTGATGGGCATTTTCACAGTTTTTGGTGTTTTGTAGACCAAATGATCAACTGAAAAAATAATAAGCATATTAATCGATAGAGAAAATAAATGTTAGTTGCAGCGCTAATAATGTCTTCTGTGGCTCTGGAGGGAGCTTTGTGAGAAAATGACTCAATTGGCATCACTTGAATGATTCCAGCGTGGCCTTGGAGACAAAACATTTCAAACAGAAACCCTGCACTGCAAACTGGGGACATCAAGTTTGAAAGACGTGGGCGAATACCAGCATTATAGGAAATGTAGGATCCAGCATTTTTTGGAGTTTGACCTAAACTAGGGACTATATCTTGGCCCCTGCTGCACCAATTTTGACAAATCTTTTTAAAATCTGTCTCTTGAAAGTCTTCCAAGTTTTTTAAAAGTGCAGTACTAAATTGCTGGATAACCCCTTTAAAGTATTTTAATTTTTTTTTTATTGTCAACAAATCCCATGAAAAGACCAATATCAGCAATGCATCAGTCCGTCTCTAAATACTTTTTGACTTCCCTACCCTGTCTGTGGTTCGCAGCCCCAAGCCCACTGGTTCATTAATTTGTAAAAAGGCTAAATAATTTCCTTAAACAGCTGGGAAATGTATCTTTTAGTGTGTATGTTTTGGGGACTATTTTAGGCCACTGATTTGGTGCTTGTGTGTATGTGGGATTGACTCAAAACAAACCACAATGCCCGTGTTCATCATAATAAAGGAACATGTCAACCAGTGCAACAGTGTGGCTCACTGATTCGTTTTTAATCTTTTTTAGACAACAATGGAGCTCTGTGGCACAAAAGAATAAGATCAATCAGGCTTTGGATCCACAGACAATTACTGTTGTGCGATCAATTCATTGTTGGTTTTGGTCTTTTCTTGGGAATTCTTGATAATGAGATAAAATATAGAATATCACAAGAATTATCCATCAAATAGTACATCTTTTTATAATCTGGCAGTAATGTGAGTAGACTTGTTCTTAAAAAAAACTTAACAAAATGACACAGCAAGTTATTACTTAACACTCAATTAAATCCACACTATGTCACTTATTAATGTCTAACTGACCGAAGTTAAAGTTACAAGTATTTGATGAGTCACAGACAGCTGGAGTTTCAACATTTAAATTGAGGTGATGTATGACCCGCTGTCTGGACCCTCTACACTGACGTCTGAGCTCAGAGCCAAAGCAAAACCCCAACATCTGGTTTCAATTCCCCGCTACTGTGATCCTATCTAGGAAGGAGGATGGCGGGAAATGAATGTCATTAAATTTTCTTCAGTCAAGCCTCAAGCCCTTAATTTGCTCGTGGATGTATGACATCACAGAGGAGGGACAAAAACAGAAACGAGCTATGAAGTCCAAACAGCCGCACCAGATCGGGCTATTGACCATACACAGATCACAAGACTCACGTCAGCCTACAAAAATACTGACACAAATTAAAGCACTAGTTTGACTAGAGGGAGCAGATGACTATATTCTACTTTAACTTGTTTAGGAATTAGGCACTAGTGCTTTTGGCTGAGATAAGGGAGCCATGCAGCCTGGAAGCAAATGGGAGCCATTGTAGCTATGATGGACACAGCGCCGGCTGAAGCATGACACATACAGCCAGATCTGGGCAAAAATACACCAGTACACTTTCAAGAAGTTAACCTGCTTGGGAGGCGCTTATATTTAGCCTACCAAGCACCTTGAGCAGCTTGTTTTCACAAGCCAAAACTGTTCCTTTTCAGCTATTATTATTTTGGCCCAGGTCTGCTACGGCACGACCCAGTCGTTCACCTGCCGGCTCATCCAGACTAGTGACATTGTCATAGAATGAAGCCCTTTGAATGGTCTGAATCTCTACAACACAGAGAAAGAGACAGGGAGGGGAGGGTGATGTTAATTCTTAGAAATCAGAAACGTGTAGGCCTGGGTCAACAAGGCACACAGCTGTTGTTAGTAGGCTTGAATGAGAGACATATCGACGTGCTTCTTAATTAAATAAGCAAACAGGAACGTACATAATGAATCTCACAGGATGTGTTACTACAATTGATTCCTTCTTGTATCTAGTACTGTTTTAAGTGTTTAGAGATAAGTAGGTAGCAGCTCACCATCTTTCCAAAGTTCAGCCACAAATTTGTCAGTTGACTGATGCAGAAGTGTGGCCACATTGTCATTCAGGGGGTCCATGTTCTTCATTAGCCACTCGTCTGCCTTATAGTCCACCTGTAACAATGAAGTGCTACAACTCAGCAATATGGACGAAATTAATACCACATTATACTCTGACTGATACTGGGTTCTTGAAGCCAATATGATATTGATATTTGAGATTCTGATAATGATATACCTGCTGATATTCATTTTTTTACATTTTTTTATATTTGCTTTTTTAAAGAATTGTGACGAAGATCTAAAGCACATCTTTATCATTTCTATGCTTCAATTTTTGTTACTCAAACCTCAAATATCAATATTGGTAACAGCCTTAAAAATCCAGTATTAGCCGGGGTCTAACTGGAAGTCATCTGATAATGCATTTATATATAATTCCTTCAGAAAAAACAAACAAAAAACAGACATGTATATACATAAATATTTGTCAGATGTACAAATATATATTTAGACAACTTTATTGAATAAATGTTTTAGTGTATGTGACTATATATATATACTGTTTTATACACACATATACATATATATATGTATATTTGAGATATAGTTTAGATATGTATCATATTTTAAATGAGTTGTTGAGAGAGTTGATTTAATACACCTAAACCATGAATTAGTGGGATGTGCTGGAGGTCATTTAACAGAAGAAGAGGAAATGTAAAGAGGAAGTATTAGCATTATGTTATCAGTTGTGTCAGTCTTAACAGCTCTATCAAAGTGAATATCTGTGTAAATAGCCAGTCAAGTGTACTGCAGCCTCAGAGGCTAAAACATTTATTCAATAAAGTTGTCTAAATATATATTTGTACATCTGACACATCATGGTGACCTACTTCAAATACTGACTTAATATACAGGCCACAGTTTAATGTAGTGATTCAGACTGCATACATGAGGTCATATTTTTTCTGTGCATACCTATGCTAACAATATTTACAACATTTGGCTTCATGGCGCTGCAGATTTTTCTCCACAGCAGACGACTGTTTGACTGATTGTGGTGTAAAACGACACAGTCCATATAATGGTAAGCAGATGTGCTCCTCAGCAGGTCTCTGCAACACAGTTCCATTGCATAACACCACTGACAATGTCCAAATTCACGTTCATACAATGTCATATAAATCAAACCAGGACTCAGGATTTTCCTGAAATCCCACCACCGGAGAACTCTGCGTCATTGTTTAATCTGAGCGCTGAACAGCTGCAACTTTTCACTTGCTGTTTAATTTTTGCAGGAGAAGATCAGGGAGGAAAGGGATGTTTTGGAAAATATGTATGTAGACAGAAATAAAGAAGCTGGTCCTACACAGAACAAAGGTATAATAAGAAGTAAGGGTTCATATATATCATATATATCTCTGAGTGATATGGAGGAAAAACAGAACATACATGCTAGCCTTCCAGGAACTTGCATGCCTTATTCAAAAGGCACGTGTTGACGTGCCTTAGAGGTTTATGGTAAAGTAAAGCAACTGAAAGTCTAAGTGCAGTCTAAGTCGTAACAGCTATGACTATCACTATGATTACCTTTTCCCCATGTGTCTGTCTTAGTGAGAGCTTTTTAGAAGAGAGTCTGACCTATGCCCTAAAAACAAGCTCCATAAAAGAAAAGCTTTATCGTTCAGTAAACTGTGATTTCCAAGGAAAGACCCAATTTATTTTTTCTTTTGAAAACCCGCCAGGAGTGGACTTCCAGCTTCCAGCTTGTATTTTCAGTAAAGCACAGACAGAAACCAGCTGAGTGTGATTTTCAAAGAGATAAAACGAGCGTACCTTGCCGGCGTAGTGGATGATGCAGAAGTCGGCCTTATCTTTGAGCTGGCGGGGCTTCTGGAACTTGGTGTGTGTGCCCTGCTCCTGGGTCAGCTTGTCTACAAAGGTCTTGTCCGTGGCCTTGGGGAACCAGCACTCTTCATCCAGCAGAGCTAACACTCCTGGAGGGTTTGCCTGAAGCAATATCAACACAGGAAAGAACCAAAGACTTCAGAGACAGTGAACAGTACATGTGGCATGACCTCCACCAGCAAGACAACATCTTTTTCTTTGTGTGGCATTTTTTATTTTTTAGATAGGAGCCTTGTGCTCAGCATCTTGAACCCTTAGGCCACCAGGGTGACCCAACAACAACTTTTTCTTAATACAAATACAAGTAAGTAAAGTTTATTTATAGACCAACTACTCGATCAGACAACACAATGTTACAATTTTCAATGTTACTTTCCCTTTCTAATTTAGGTAGAATAATTCAAGAATAAGTGGAAAATCAGAGTTTAAGTAGGTATGTTTTGAAAAAGTTTAATTCATCTCATTGATTCACACTGACCGGCCTCTCAATGAGGTCGATGCAGGGCTGCAGGTCCAGGCCGAAGTCGATGAAGCTCCACTCGATGCCCTCCCTCTGGTACTCCTCCTGCTCCAGGACGAACATGGTGTGGTTGAAGAGCTGCTGCAGCTTCTCATTGGTGTAGTTGATACAGAGCTGCTCAAATGAGTTCAACTGTAGCAGGGAAGAAATACAAGAAAGAACAATATATAAATAAAATGAATGTGTGCAGATGACAAGAACTAAAAACCTCAAATGTAGATAGCTTATATAGGACAACAACAACAAAAACAAACAGTATCATTAACTGCACAAAACAAAACAAAAACTTTTCCTCTTCTTTAAAGATAAAAAAATTGAAAAGATTTTAATCCAAACCTGGAAAATCTCAAAACCCGCAATGTCCAGGATGCCGATGAAGGAGGCCCCCTGCCGTTTGGTTCTGTCCAGAGCTTTGTTAATGCGATGGACCAGCCAGCGGAACAGACGCTCATATGTCGCTTTAGCCAGGGCCTCGACAGCAAAGTCAGCCTGGAGGGAGAGAGGGAAGAGAGACAACATAAGAGCTTCCAGATCCTCGCGAGGAAATTGCTCCTACACTGGACAAATGGACTTGTACATCTTGGCAGGACTGTATAACGCCAATGCTCCACATGCTTTCTGAGTCAGACTTCTCTAAAACAGCTGAGATGAAGCCATATCCATCGAGCTGTAGCCTTTATGATCAGAAGTCTGCAAGAGTAATGCACTTTAAATGGCAATGAATGATTCATAAACAGGAGTTGTACTTTGAGTGATTTCACAGAAGGTGAAACTATCCTTCCCTTGTGCCCAGTACAATATGAAACAAGGAAAGATATCAGATCAGTTTTTGACAGCACGTCTTCACTGTTATGGCCATCCCTTTTTAAATCATTTCAGTATGTATGTATTTACTGAAGGCTCTTAATACAAAACTCAGCCACTACTGTATGCAGACGAAGCCGTTCAGAGGCTCTAAACAGAGGTGTGGAGAATAAAAAAGGCTTTGTTGTGTGGGAGCAAAACACAATGCCATAACGGCAGAATTAATTCGAAACTGACCCAGTATCTGAAAGTTAATACATTTAAAATGCAGATTGTGTTACCAGTTTTCTACACATTCTTTACCTTCCACTCCTTAGCGGCACACATAACAGAATTTTAAGTTTGGTGATTGGATGTTTCTTACCAAAATGCATCTTTTATGTACACAGGTTTGTACCCTTTAACTTTTTTTTTAGAACCAGATATTTTCTGGTTGCAGTTGCTAACTTTTGTACTGATGATTCAAATGGGAGAATTTATGCTCATCAAAGCGCCCAGTCACCAAACACTGTATATGCAGAAACTGAAACAGACCTGCTTCAGCTGCAGCTAACTGACCTGCTCTTTAGTCTGCGCTTTCTGGACGTAGTCTCTTCCCACTTTGATCCTCGGGGACAGGATGGCTCTGGTAAACTCCATTACATTCATACCCAAGAGATGACAAAGTTTCTGAGCGGCTGGAAAGCAGAGATGGAAAAAGCACACAACAGGGGAAAAAAAAGTTATTTAAATGAGAATGGAAGGAGGCCACAGTAGGAGACTTCCTGTATGTTAAATTGTGTTGTCAAGACCAGAAATAAAACATTAAGAAGAAATGATTGTTTGTTTTTCAATAGTGATTAGATAGAGATGAGGATCTTTCCAAAGTATTATTTTGATAGTACTGTTTGATAATTAGATAATTTAATAAATATTATTACAAACCTCTCTAAAAGCCATAGAAACTGAACTCACTGTCAAAGATGGCAGGTCAACAATACTATTACTGATTAATATTAAGATTTATCACAAATCTTCCAAAGATGTTTTCTTATGAAATGTAACGGGGAAAATGTCATATTTTACATGGCTGCAGCTTGTGGAAAAGTAGAAAAAGCAGGATCCGTTCTAGATCAGCCAAGTCTCACTACTAAAAAAAAACATCTGCCTCGGTCCTGAGTTCTGCTTGTCGCATTTGGGAATATCTGGCCGAGCTGCATCACTTCCATTAGACTCATTCGCTCTCTTCGTCTCACTCTTTTAAGCGCCAAATATGCAGTGCCACATGTGGAGGAACTGGAAGGCTGGGCCCCATTTCCTTCAGGAGTAAATCCTCATAATGATGGGGCTTAATGGCAGGTTGACAAGGCTCGGGGAGAGAAAAGACGTAAATCACCAGTTCCTCTGTTCTGTGGACGAGGGACGCGGTGTGAGGGAGGCAGGAAAAGGGGAGGAGATGAGTTGAAGTATATACGGGAAGAGGAAAAGGAGGCCATCTTGACCTGTGAGCTCCAAGCTACGAGGTTATGAAGCAGATGTAAAAGGATTGTAGTGTGTGTGTGTGTGTGTGTGTGTGTGTGTCGGAAACCTACCAGTATTATCAGGCATAGAGGCTTGGTCAGAGTTCCTCTCCTTCTTAAAGACAATGTTACCAAACTGAAGCACCGAGGACACCACCTTCAACATGGCTACAGATATAAGAACCCAGAGAAAACAATATTCCTTTAGCATCACATGACTGTGTTTAAGCAGTGAAACTGACAAAAATGGGTTAGACTCATCCTGAACTTGGATAAATTCATACATAATTTCATCATACATTTCAAAAGAGGATGGTCAGGGTCTAATATATTCATTTCTCGTGTGTGTCAACAGTCCTCTACATTTGATAAGACATGCCCACCTTTGAGCGATGTAATAAATTTGATTTTGATAAAACCCCCCCTGAAATGACAAACTGTTTCTGTTCACTCGGAAATACGTCACATGACAGAAGCCGAAGATGCTCTAACTGTCGTTTCACTGTGACTTCAATTTCTAAACAATCAGAAGGACACTGATAAGTAATCGACACCAAAGGCTGTGGCTTAAACGATCTGACCAGGGTACACACCAGACAGGGCATACAAAAAAATAAAACAACCTCCATGAGAAACTTGTTATGTTTATGTATGTTTTATGATGGTGTTATGGAAAACGTACCCAGAATCTCCTCATGGGCGAAGCTCATGATGTGCATGGCCTCCATGGTCTCCTGGAAGTTGTCTTTGTCCTGCTGACCCGGGATTGGGATGTTACCGTTGGACAGGAAACGGTAGTTGTTGAATCCTTCCAAAAGCAGGTCCGCTGTAGAAAGAAAAATTGAAAAACATTTAGAAGCATGATTAAGATATGATTTTTTTTCTTTCTTTTCTTCTCAAAAGGTAAGGTCTCGTGGACTAACAGAGGACTGAGTTTTGGTGTTTAAGATACAGACCAAGTCTGTGTAATTGTTTATAGGAGGTGACTGATTTTAATGACTAAAGTTAGAATTGTTAGCAAGTCTTGGTATGAATATGAATTGAATAGGAACTATGTAATGTTATACTTTATCTTTTACATAGTTAAGCTGCCAACAGACAAAGAGGACGAGAGGTACCTACATGGTATAAAAGCTCAGTCTACTTACATTTGAGGTGCTCTCCAGCTCCAGCCAGCAGCTGGTAGAAAACGTGGAAGGTGCGCTCATCTTTGGCTTGACGAATAGCTCTGGATTTCTCCAGTAAGTCTGACACAGAGTGGTCAAAGAAAAAATCTATTTGATGGGTCAGTTTGATGTAAAACATCAGTTCTTGTATACATGAGACACTTCCTAGTGTGCAGGTCAAAGTGGTTGAGATCACAGGATCAAAATGTTTTAATTTTAACAACAATCTTCTGCTTGAATATTTTCTAAAACATTCTATAATGAAAATGTCTACTGGATTAATCTTTGTGTGTGCTTCCAATAAACACTCGTGGCTAGCCTCTTTGTAAATCTCTCACCTACAACGACTGATAGCGAGCAGATTCTAGTTAATTCTATTCAATCATTTTAAAACAGGATACAGGTTTCAATATTGGCTCCAACGATGTATCCGGTGACATCAAAGTTGATCCGGATGAATTTCCCCTGCAAAGAAGGTAAATGGTCAGGAAGAGCACAACACAAGATAAACAGAAATCAATCGCCAACATAATGTTGTAACACACACTGAGGCCTCGTGGCGAGGAGCAGCCGAGTTTGATGTTTAAAGAATAATGTACCAAGAGTCAGCATGAATCCTCCATTAACATGAACACAGATACAGAACATCTACAGGGATGATCATTATATTATATTTTGTACAGTACAAAGCAATATTTACAACATTTGTACAATGGCATTATAAACTAATAAAAATGATGTTCACTATGTTTACTAGATAACTTTATTTTGACACATTGGGCTCACATTAGCACCAAGCAGGTCTTCTGATCATGTTCTCATTGATGACAAATTAACAAACTATTTTCACTGTCACAGATGACTAGGGTTCATGCAGGGGAAGTTTTACTCTGGTCATTTTATGAATCAACATAGAAATGTAGTATTCTAGGAGAAAATCCCCTTAAACTTGACTGATTAATTCGCTGCAGTGATTCTTAAGCCAAGACTTTACTCATGTCCCTCTTGTCCTACGTCTCTATTAAGAAGTCTGCTGAGTGGAGTTGCCTCTAGCCTGAGAGGATCAGTACATGAAAGGCATCATTAATGACTAGCAGCCGCCTGTGTCCAGCTATACAGCCTGTGTAATTGCTTACAGGAAAAGTAGGATAATTTAATTACTTCCAGTCAGTTTTACCTCTGCTTATTCTCAAAAAAGAACTTTCTTATAGATACAAAATACGTCACCTAAATCTGATTCAGGTGCCGAATTAAGATCAGCCAAGGCGGTGCTGTGATGGGAGGAGGCTGTCGCAAATGCTGGAGTAGACTTTGTGAGATGCACATTAAGAATATGGCCCCTCTTCATGAATATCATTTCTCTGTACTTACAAAACGTGACGAGTTGTCATTTTTCACTGTCTTAGCATTCCCAAAAGCTTCAAGGATGGGGTTGGCTTGTAAAAGCTGACGTTCCAATTCACCCTGAAAAAAAACAGAGGGACGTTACAGCAGTCCTGTGTCACATGAAAGTCAAGACCAACAAACAAAAATGATGAGAACTTGATTTTCACTGACAACTGAAAAACAAACGAACATAAACATGCAGACAAAGAGAGCAGACATCTGAAGATTTGTCATGAGTTTTATACAGAACAACCTCACATTATCCCAGTGTAGGTCAACTGAACAAACAAAGATGATGACAGCAAGTCGTTCTCCGTCACACTTGCTTTATTGTACCAAGTCCTTATCTCAGAACTAGGCAAGAGGGAGAATTAATAATTGACAGTGGACAAAAGCTAATTTTCCATAGTTAATTGTTTTAAATATTTGCACACAGTCAGATTTGGTGCAATCTTACTGGACATTAAGACTTTACTAAATGAGAATATTATTGTATAATTTGAGAATAAAATTTAAAAACCTTTGAAGATTTCATTACTCAGGCACACATAACGACAGTATATAGAAATAACTAGACTAATATGAATCAAGTAAATAAAGCCCTTAATCATCGTGATAATATTGAAGTATATAGTTATAAATATTGTAGCAACTTTGTTTGTTTACATGGTGGTGGACAACATGTTCAAGGTTGTTTCGAGTTGTTCTGCAGTTTAAAATGAGTTAAATGACACTGTTCGGAGCCAAATTGTTTCCCTGAGAGTTAAAAGTTTTCCCAATCCCAAACTGCCGCTGAATTTTAAAGTTTCTAAGGAGCACTGCGGCGAATCACAAAGAGCTTTTTACAAACCAAGTCATTTTCATCCAAAGCGAGACCAGGCAGAGACAATGTGAACACACCATTTGAAAACCAGTATAAAGAGGTAAAAATATGGTCAAAAGGTCATTAATCGTGTAAGTCATTTATCAAGCAAAAGTGCCAAACATTCTCCGTTTCCAGCTTATAAAAATGTGAAGTTGCTGCTTTTCTGTTTTATGACATTGTAAATGAAATATCTTTGGACAAAACAGCAACTTTAAGACTTAATCTGGGGCTTTATATTGGGACATTTTATAGACTAAACAATTAAACAAATCATCTGATATTTAAGAAATGTAAATGCTGAAACCATTAGTTCTTGGCAGTGGACTTGAGGCTTTTGGACTTTTTGTATTTTCTCAAGCACATAAAATATAATCTAATCCTATAAACATGGTGATCATGAAACCTTCCACAACCATAATTCCATTTGCAGAAGTTTTATCTTTTGAAGTTTAAATTGCAAAAGAAAAACTGAGCCCTGCTCTGGTTGACTGAGGACTAATGATGTGTCACGGTGCTTCATAGTGATTGAGCGACCATGTCTAAGAAAATGTGGGCTTTTTGTTGTGAGAAAAGCCACACAGCCTCTCTATCATGTCAGGAAGAACGTGTCCACAACACACAACAGAAAAACTTTGGCTTTTTCTTTGGTTAGACTGGACACTTTATGAGAGGCTGAATAAATAAATAAATAAATAAGAGACTTATGCAGATGTTTGGACAGGTGGCCCACTGTGTTTCCATCTAAGCCACATTGTGGGCTTTGTCATGACCAGAGAATTCAAAGTGGCTGAGAGAAAAACAATTTCTTCTGCAATGTTACTTCTCTTCTTGTGGCTGAGTGGAATATTTTCCCATTACGTCAAAAATAGCTGCACACACAGGTTTGAGGAGGCCATTTTCCACACAAGGGAACTCTGTGGGATGAGGAATCAGCACTGCACTCAGGATGTGAGACATGTAATGTGATCTTTGGCCGGAGAGCTTGATGGGCTGCTTTTAATTGAGTTTTTGGGCAGCTGGAATAAAGCTGGGCTGAACTGGATAAACCTGGTCCTTTTCCAGCTATCAGAGCTGTGGCAAATCCCACAGTGGACAGAGGATTCAAACCAAAAGCCTTTGTTTCTATATAAACACAGGCCTGTGGTGGTGCAACTTGGTATTCAAAATTGTTCATTGGCAACCTCTACCCATCTGTGTGGTCTGCTGTACGCACATAAAAACAAAGAGCAGATTACAAACACCAGTGGGGGGGCAATTTAGCAGCATTAGAAGCTGACCCACATCCCTGCTGCAAAGTGAGCCAACAGAGCTGGCTCCTCCACTCCAGATGGCCAAGTGTTGTGTAACTGTGATCAAATTTAAGCAAACCGAGACGCCTCAAAACTACTGAGAGATTATCAGTCACTAGAAATACACCCAGTCATTTTGAAGCTAAAAAAAGACTCCTCATCATCTCCTTCAAACTATTTTTTTTTTCTGCCTTTCTAGAAAACAATGTACAGGTCATAGCTACATGTTTGTGTCTTATCAAAGAGCAGGCTGTTTGGCAGGCCGTGGAGCAGTACTTTAGGACAGATTGAGTGGAGTCAAAGAGGATCAGTCAAAACTGTTCCACTAAATCGTATGAGGCAGAGGCCAGTAGTTGTGTGTATTCACTGCTCAACATCTGGTCCGGAGGTCACGAGGTCAGACAAATATTACAAGTTGCTCTTTTCACCAGCAAGAAAAAAAGAGACCTCTCCTTGGGAAACGGCTCAAAGTATTTAAATCTGGACGGGAACAAGCCAATGTGGAGAACTCATCAGGGCCAAACAGAGCAGCTTTCAGGCTGAATCTAGCTTAATGTACGAAAGGTCGAAAGAGGCTCTGCATCGGCCACTAGGTCTAGGTCAAGTGATTAAGATGAGCTGGCTTGAAAACCAGTGAACCACTTTAATCATATTTGGCATAAATGTCGGCTAAATATCGTGTGGTGTAACTATTGTCCAGCTTCTTACATACTGTCCATGTAGTAAATATAAAGATACACAACATCCAGCAAATGGGAGGGTTATTGTGAAGTTGAAAGCACATATGGCTAGGTGCTTTAGGCGAGCAGTGCACATGTGGGCCAGCAGTAGGAATGAATTATGAATTGTTTATTATATTGAAATTACAATTTTAGAAAGTTCAAATCGAAAGATGTGCGACTTAAATAATCAGCAGTATTAACAGGCTATAGCAAGTGTAAGTTTAAGCCAGCAGCTGTTTCTTTTAGTGGCTATAATGACAACTGTAGCAGGTAAATCTAGTAGGCTGTAGCTAATTCACTTCAACAACAAAAAGGAAAATCCCATTTCCTACTTAAAATGCTCTCTGACTCTGGATGTCAGTGTTTGTATATTTACGTTTGGCCAAAGATGGTTTAATTGAAGAAAAAACACCACTCTGTATCATTTTTGAGGTTTGAGAAAAATAAGAAGAGGGCTGTTCTTCATTTTCTACATAAATGCTCTAGCTGATCACATTAATTTCAGAGAGGTAGCTAGCTGGTAGCTTTGTAGTTGTCGAGTGTGAATGACAGCTAGTGAAGGGAGTGTCGGAAGTGTTTCATATCACTATTTTAAGCTCATAACCTTAAAAGAGTTGAGATTTTCAGATTTCAGGGCTTGACTTGATCAGTCTGTGAAGCAAACGTTAGCTTAAGCAGCTACAGTACAGAGCTGTCAACAGTATCAACTGGGATTATCAGTCTGATAGCAAAATGCTGTCAGATTAATCAGCAGTTTTCCATTATTACTATAACTGTCCAACTATGTAGTTGCTAATAAATACCACCACTTCTGACAGACATGATTATATTTGAATATTGTTGAAGGTAAGCATACCACTAATGTCATATCTTAGTAAATGTGAAGTAAATTGGTCATTCTTTTATAACAAACCAGACAAGTCTAGTAAGAAGTTGACTTTTCGTTGACTGACTGATGAACTCATCATCAACAAACACTATTTTATTTGATTCTGTTCATGTAGAAACAAGACAAGTTTGTGATTATGTTTGGTACAATCATATCTCAAATAGTAGCAATTTAATTTATTTAGTAGCAAGAATTGCCATTATATATTATCCTCAAATCGTTAATCCCTAGTCAGTAGTTGTGGGACTTTTAAGTGACATTTGTGGGACATTTTTAAGTGAGACAGAGTGGAACATATTAGTCAGTAGATTCAATGTTGACAATCTGATTAATTATACAGGCAAATAAATAACATGAGATCTATCAGCTTCATGGAAGCCCATTAATTTATTAAATGAAGATTAGAGCAATGATTGATTTCTAAGAGAGGACATGTCCTCACATTGTAAGTAAATTTAAATGTTAAATGTCTGAAAGAAGCAGATCCTAAAAA
This sequence comes from Macquaria ambigua, assembly GCA_008360985.2. NCBI lineage: Eukaryota > Metazoa > Chordata > Actinopteri > Centrarchiformes > Percichthyidae > Macquaria > Macquaria ambigua. Next base: position 532,325 of record VMKM01000109.1, on the reverse strand, counting down.
CTCAGTGAGGACAGGAAGTACAGATCATGCAATGCAAAACTACAGCAGATGGATTAAGGTGGTTGGAAAGCATCTACTGCCCAACTTCAGGCAACATTAAAGAGTTAAGAGTCAGTTATTTTTGAGGGTAAAGAGTAGGTGGCAACAGAGTGGGTAAAGCACCCCTTTCATATTGTAAGTGAGGTGATATGTGAAAAACTACATACTACTCACATAAAACAGGGGTCCACTCTGTAGGACATGGGGAGATTCAATTGTTATTTTGGAAAATAATAAATTGCATTAATGTCATGGATACAAATGAACCTGTAGTTCAAGCTAAACATTTTTAAATGATGCATTGGCGTCAGTGTCTAAGCACAACCTAAAGCAGTCTATGAATGGAATTAGCAACAGGTGTTATTATAATACCTCAGTGGTCTATAATCCTGGCCCTCAAGACCCAGATTACTGCTGGTATTCTAGATTAACAGGTGGTTTGTTTGTACCGTGCATCTCAGGTATACTGTAATTCAGTCACGGGTTAGATGGCTACCTGCAGGGTTCTAGGTCCTGATGACCAGGACTGAGACTTTCCCGGGTACAGCAGGTAAACTCTCTGAACAGAATCTTGCTTCTTATGGATGTCCTCAACTGACGCTTTTAAGCAAGACAGGTGTGGACACCATCTTAACTTACAACAGTAGTTATATATAGTATATAGTATAGTAAGATATAGTATATGCCTTGCTGTTGTTTCATACAGCACAAGATGACAGCCAGGGCTCAACATGTGGCTACCACAACAAATAAATACAACATGCAGGAGTGTCAATCACAATAATGGCGAGCAAATTTACAGTATGGTACATCTGAATAAAGTAAAAGTCATTCACGGAAAACACAATAATCATGCCAGTTTAAAAATGTACTTACAACTGCATTTTGTGCCTGACAGAGAGAGACAGTGGAAATGCCAAATATGCTGTTTTCAGTGTTTACACCAGGCATTTTAACTAAATACAGTATATTAAGTGTCAAATGTAACTTCTGGTGTCTTACTTACACAGCCCATAGTGGGCTCATGTTAAACAGATATTCTATTAGATTGTTTGAGAGGAAAATGTTAGTGTAGCATGCACATGGCCATGGTGTATAAGAAAGCATAAAGACTTGCCTGTAGTTTCACTGGTTTAGGTGATTCTGGCTGTTTGTTACAGATAAACAAATGCAAATTGTTAGATTGTCTGCACACACACATCCAGGGCACAAAGCCATGTCACCTACTACACGTCTATCTATACGTGTACCATTTGTAATTATCAGTACATCTCAGTAACTTGTGACTTTATTATAACCTCAGCGAAGCCCACAATAATCCCACCTCGGCCAAACTGACCGTTACTCTAATTACAGCGTTATATAAGGTCAAAAGAATAACCAGGTTTTAAAGGGTTGTGGGGGCATACAAAGATATGATAGGGCATAAAGGTAGTAATTCATTTTTCATACAAGTCCAACATTAAAAATAGTATTTCAACACATTTTTATGGGCTCATTCAGTTCAGTTTATGGCTTAGAGCAGGCACTGCTAACCTAAATTGGAGAGATGAGAAAGGAGAATACTCACAGGAATGTTGTGGTCTTTTCTTCCTTTGTGGGAGGAGGCAACATGTGCCAGGTACTGAATGACCTTCTTTGTGTTTTCCGTCTTGCCAGCTCCTGACTCACCTCTGTGAGACAAAAGAAGACAATGCACACAAAAACAGACATCCTCAGAATAGTGTGTGTGTGTGTGTGTGTGTGTGTGTGTGTGTGCGAAACTGAGACTAAACTGTTTAGCATGAACCCTTCACATCTACACCTTGGCCACTTGGTGATCTTAAAAAGCTGGATCAATAAAGCTAAGATGTACTGTCCTCCTTCAGCTTTACAGATTTGCAGGTGTTTGTGGCGACGACAGAACACAAGCCCTGTCCTCTTTTCCACTACAAAGAAATGCACAAGTATAATTTTAAGACTCAAGCTAAATACTGGTGCGTATCTAATCATGTGTGTCTTTCTCTGCAATATTTTTTGAGTGTCAGCCCAGCTCAGGCCTGTGGTTGCTGGCGTGTGGATGTGCGGCCTGTTTTTCACTGCTCTGTCACACAGTGACCATGGCATAGAAAAACAGGAATGAAATCTTCTCAAGTCCTCCGAGCCATGAAAAGATTTTGGGGGGAGCAGTTTAGATTTAGCACATGCTTGAGGTTTTACAGTAAGTGCAAATTTGCATACACCAAGTATGCACAAAATATTGTTTTGCTTTCAGATTGAGTGAGTGTGATGTGGCTGAGAGTAAAAGACTGGGAGGGCAGCGTGTTTGTGTGTGAGTGCTGTCAGTCTCGTTGGCTACTGTGAACAGAGGGTAATCATGGAGGTATTATGTCAATGTCTCTGTTGTTGGCCTTGAACTGCTGGGTGTTAGATTCCTCAGCTCCCCCATTTCAGACGAGATGCCATATAAACAGGGAGTGCTGACTTAATCATGTCTTGTGAGGCTTCTACATTTGTTAGCATGTCCATATTTAGTTTATAAATTATTATTTATTGCAATCAGTTTGTTTATCTCAGTGCCAAAGTCCTTGATAATGTGCACAATTTATATTTTAATGTCTGTACTTATATGTGTGTGCAAGCATTAATAAATCATTCTTTTGTGCAACACAACAGCAAAATACAATAACCATGTAATAAGTGCTAATTGGAACCTAATACTATATTTTTTACTGTGTGTGAGAAGTGCTGAGTATGTTAGGGCTGTTTCTTTTTAATTGAAATTTGAACCACCATTCAAAAATGGGGAAAAAAATGAAATGTTCAATCTGCAATGATCTGTTCAAATTCAAGATTCACATATGTGTTAACAAATAAATGTCGACTCAGAGATCCAATTACTAGCTTCATGGTCAAGAATGAATTTCCACTGTAAATGCAGGCTGTGTCTTGCACTCCAGTGGGCAATGCCCTCTTCATTAACACATTAATGTCATGTAGTAAACGAGCTAGCCTTGCTGAACAAATAATTATGACACCAAACGATCTGAGAAATAATATATGGAAGCATTTTGAACTTGATACCATGGATGGAAAATCATGGATAAAGGTAAGGCTGTTTGCTAACTTTGTGAAATGCAACTGCCTTACAGTAATGTTACCACAACAACAAATCTGAAATAGCCTGTTAGCTTGTAACTTAAGGATGATTGAAACTGCCAAAATAAATGAATAACTTACAGAAATAAATTAAAAATAAAACAAAATTTACATGCAAAGGGAAAATAATACAGAAATAAATTAAAAATTAATCAATTAAAAATGGGAAAGTAAATTAATAGGGCAATTTATGCAAAGGTAAATAAATACAGGAGCAAATTAAAACAGAAATATCAATTTATGTCACATTCTATCAATTAATTAATGCCTACATTTATTTTTAATATTATTTTGGTGCATTTATTGGCATATTAATTTATTTATTAAGTCTTTTATTCATTTATTTTTGATTTTGGCAGTTTCTGTCCTCCATAGTAACTCACATAAGGCAGCGGAGGCACCGTAAACGAAGGGAACGTCAACAACGTCAATTGTTTAGGATTAGGTTACATGGGTTGCGTTCAATTTAACTTGATTTAAGTGTTAGTTCTCATTTGTTCGAAATGTATTTTATTTATTTTTTTAACTGACGGCCCTGCGGTATGTTTTAGGCTTTGTTTGTGGTGTTGTTGTATTTGTAATATGAAGTATTTTGTAAGGTGTGCAGTACAAGTTATTTTGATATTCTGTGTGTATATAGAAGGGACAAAATAACACAAACACCTCACCATTCACCCTGCATGAGTAAAAAGGGCTGCTGAATGGTTTATGTCTTTGATACCCTCTCTGGCGTTTTTCCCTGCCGACATTCCTGTCATCCGTAGACACTTGTCACTGAAAAGACGCCAGAGGGCTGCGTAGCAGAAATGTCAGGCATTTCTCAGACCCACATTTCTCACTTTTCTCTCAAGTAGTGACAGTCTGGTCAGTGTCACTGAGATACACAATTTAAAATAACTGTCAAGGCCCCGAGGCAGCTGGTTCACTTGCACTGCTCCTGAACTTGTGTAATTACTAGTAAATGCATTATTGTCAATTTCAATTTCTTTTAATTCAGACAAAAAAGAAAAAAAAAGCCACAGGGAAATATACTGCACCATGTGATGTTATTTCTGAGAATATAAAGGGGAAAGGAGACATGCGTGAGGGTAATGAATGAACCATGAACCTTATGCTATCAATTTGGGCCATGCCAGTTTATCCCAGCAACATAAGACGCAGAGGCATACAAGTGTGGGGGCTGGTTACCTAAAATGATTTTATCAACAATGACCGTCATATGCTGAAATAACAACAGCTTCAATAAAGCACAAAAAGTGATTATATAAAATTGAAAATACAAAATAAAATTCATGCAGTGGTGGACTGAGCCTGTATACTCACGTGCAAAGAATGGATTGGTCCTCTCGATCTGTGGGAGACAACGAGAGGGGGGGAAAGGGGAGGAGGAGGAGGAGGAGGGAAAAAGTCAACCTCAGCAGTCTTTGATTCAGTCTCCACTGTGCTCTCACAAGGTTTGATTGACAACCTCATCACCAAAACACCGTGCCAAAAATAAAGTCTTATCAGCAGATTGTGGATTTGAAGGTCAAAGTCAAGCTTAGCGTTTGCATGTGAGTTTGCCATCAAATGTTTAAATGTTTTTCACAGCCTGAGACTCGTTTTTTATCAGAATAAGAAAATTACTTTTGTCAGGGCATATTTTTCAGTAGGCTCGGGCTTCACAGCATTTCACCACAGGTATTTCCTGGAATGCAACGTCAGAAATGTCAGAAAATCAGAAAAGGGGCACTGTGAAGTCAAATCACTGCACGGGAGCGATAAGGCAACTGTAATGTCAGCTTTATATTGGTAAATACAGGGTGCTGCTGAGTATCATTTTGAGACTTGGACTAGGGCCAGTAATTCCTGATTTTATACGAGCAAGAACAGTTGACTTAAATAAACTTTAAACTTTATTTTACACATCTATCAGCTCAGAATTGGAACACAGTAGAAAACACATATGATCAATTTCAGGTTGCATACAGATTTATAGAACCAAGTGAAAATGCAACACACACACACACACACACACACACACACACACACATTATTGTAAAATGGTTTAAAATGTATTATTATGAGGTTATTCATTTTAACCAGGCAATCCTCAATGAATTTAAAAATCTCTTTTTCAAGAGTGTCCTGGCCAAGATAGGCCGCAATAACAATTAGTTACACACAAACAACATAATTACTATAGCCTGTATATAGTGTATATTTTTGAGGCTAATGCTGATAAATATATTTATTGTTAAGAATTCACATAACGATATATTGGCCGATAATACATTTTTTAAAACATAAACGCGTAACATAAACAAAAATCTTGATACGGATCCCTTAGATTTGTGTTTTTAGGGAACTGTGACCAAGATACTTATTCTAAATTAATTTCTGTACTGACATTTCTTGTTACTTATCGGCCGACACACACCGACACCAAAATATCTACAATAAGCTAATATCGGCCAGATTTTAATGTGGTTAATGAAGCCTAAACACTACTTTTGTCATCTGTTTGTTTTACTGTATGCAGACTATTATAGATCTCTAAAATGTCAGCTAGATTAGTAAAATGTGCACAAGTTGGGCTTAACATTGCGTCAACCACTTACAGCATCATGACACAAACAGTGATCCAATTCTTCTCTTGTCTAAAAATGTAAACGTGTGCTGTGCTGAGGGCAATTAGCACTGTGGTCATGTGGCAATAAAATATGACATCTAATGCGTCTCCATTAACCTCCGGGGTATTCCAGTTTGGAGTGTCTTGTAAACTTGCAGTGGGGCAGATCAGAGTCATCTAGAGGCCCAATAGGGGAAATAATGGTGATGATGTCATGGGAAAATAGTACTTTGTCTTCCCGTCAATGCCCCCCACAGGGAGAGGGCCTCCTGTCCAGTCACACGGCTGGCTGAGCAGCAAGAAGTCCAAAGATTAGATAAAAGACTCTCTTTACTCTGCACTCTACTGACTTAATGTTGCGCTGTTCATTCAGAGCTAAAACTTTGGCCCTCACAATGCGTCATGTCAATGAGAGCTGCAACTGTGTAAGATTTATTCAGTAAAAACAGTAGCTATGTCATGATTAAGTTAATATTGAGATCAGGATTATTTATCAAGCTTATCCATTCATCATTGGAAACAGCTGTATTGCACTTGAACAATTTAAACTGACTGCCTTTAATTTCACGTTTAAATATTTGAATATAAATAAGACTTGAAATCCCAGTATTATCTTAAAAATGTTGAACATAAAATGTTCCTTAATTATAATGATGCCACCACAACATGAAACCAAATAATATGGATTTATCCCCACATACAAAATGCAGCTACATTATATTTGCGGGTTGGATCTGTAGCCACACAGTTCATTAAAGTGGGCTCAAAACAAACACCTGTGATTGGTTTGACAGTTTAAGATTAACTGTGTAGTTTCATTCTAGCTGAGACAGTTTCCTGTATCTCTTTTTGATGAGTAAGTGCCTGTTAATCAAGGGGCCTGATCTCAGAGGCCATTAATACTGTAACTGTATTGCAGAGTCTGCATGTTTGTTAATTGAAGGAGTTACCAGTGATTGGTGATTGGCAAGCTGGTGGATTAGTAGATTGACTTGGGAGAGATAAACCATCAATAACTCAGGTAAAGACGCATCTTTTCTGAGTTTAAATATAGCTGTGTGACTTAACACTACAACATTCACATTTATTCTAAAATTATTTCAGTAGCTCACCAACAACCTGAAAAAAGCCTGATCAAGTTTGCCCTGAGCAAGTGGTTGCAAGGCAACAAGAGCTTGCAAATGAATTGACTTTGGATCTGAAGTGTTACAACAGCTGGAAAATGCAACCCACTGATAAAACATACATTCTCTGTTCCTGAATGGGCCATCAAAACCTGCTGTATTAGATCACTTCATAAAAATAAGCTTTTTTGCAAAGGAACGACAGCTCCCTGAAAAACTGGATGAGAAAAGACAAAATTAAATGTGGATGGGTTCTTCTGCCATTCCAGCAACGAGCTAACAAGATATACATGATTAAAATCACAGACGTAGAGGTGGTTGGAAGAGAGAGCTGATCGTTTAACCATGAGGAGCAGCAGAGCACACTTGCAGAATGCTAGTGGTCCAATCTGTATAATTCAGTTTAGTCTGGTTAGTCTGACGGCTCCCTCATCTACTCGTCATGAAAGAGGAAGGAGGACACTAATTTTGTATTCAAACTTCCAGATTATTTTAAATGTGTAGGAACACTCACATGTATACAACCTACGGGTTATTTATTTTTCGCAAATGTTTCTTTTTTGATGTGAAATATTGGGTACTTTCACCAAATCAGGCCTCTAGGAATCTATAAATTAACACAATCCAAGAAAGAAAAATCAGACTCTGGTTGAACTGATCACATCTCATGTTGGCACTCAGGCCCTAACATGTGATGAGGGGGGAATTTCTGTCATAAATGATAGAAAAAGGTGAAAGTTGTCTTAGCAAAGTTCTTTTGTCTTCACACAATACTAGCAGTCATAACGAGTGCACCTGCCTGTCTTATCCTTCCTCCAGAGACAGAGCTTCCCACTTTATCTCTGTGAGAGAGAAAAGACAGGAGCTTCTTACAGGAAGAAGGGAGGATGCTTGATTTTAGGCCTTTTACACACCGAAGGTCAAACTGATCTGCACACGTAGAGGAGAAAGAGACACACAACTTGTATAGATAATTCATAAAATATAAAATAGGAATAATATAAGCAATAAATATGGAATTTCCACCACAGGGTCACAAGCCAAAAAAGTTGGGAACCACTGCTCTACTCCATGCTGTGACTGTTTCAACTCATTTTGTACATGTTGAGTCCTGGGCTGGACCGCTCTGCCAGAGGTGAAGAAGATTTCCTAAACTGAAGTGCTGACTGTGGGGTAAAATGATGGGAGGTTATCTGACTGAGGACACAGCTGGATGGCTCATCAGGGACAACCTGGGTTTCCTGGCTTTGACCAGGAACTTCCTGCAGTTAAGTACCTTAACAAGGGGAATTGGCCTCACACACATGCATGCAAGCCCATGCAGACACTAAAGCTACTCTGGTCCTTCAGGATCTATCAAGCTATGATGTCAACTGCTGCTCCGTGCATGACAGCACACATGCAAACACAATCCACCATCAGCTCTTTTTCTCATCTCCCTTTTCATTCACAGCCTTATCTGAATCAGACACAGACACAACGCCGCTTAGAAAGCTAGTGTCTCCTTTATCAGACTGGCTGCAGACACAGTGGAAAGATATGATCCAGTCATTGTGACACTGTTCACTTCCATTCACCAATTTGCCAGCGCTGCTGCAACCTTAACAACCTCTTCAGACTGTATAGTATTGATTAACAGCAGAGGACCGTGCCTGTGTGGATGAGAACTATCCAAACAGAGGCTGTTATTTCCGTAACATTACTTGATGGTCATAAGGACTGTTTGTGGGTTTCGCATGATTGGTAATGCTCTTGCCAGCTTCACATGACTCCATTATGTTGGAGACTCCCTCAGGATATATAATGTTAGCTCAGAAGTTTGAATATTATTTTTAAATATTTGAGCCAGACTTTTTTAAGGGCAAAAACATTGTCAGATCATAAAAATTGTAAGATTGTATAAAAGTTGGAATAAAGCAGACAAAGTGTTTCAGAAATACAGGTTTAAAAGATATCATAGACATGCCACAGCACAGATTTCGATAAAAGTAGTCCTCAGATGGAAAAGGTCTGAGTTAATGGTCTTACAAACTGGTGACAGTGAAACATTTGAGGAGTCTTGCAGCTTTGACATAAACACAGCAGCTCTGCATGTGGTGCTTCTCCCAGTGAGGAGAGGGGGGAAGAGGGTGAGCTGATCTCAGCTCACGACAGTGAGCTCATTGTGAGGCTGTGGCACGCTGGGCCTGAGCCAGTGTCTGCCACTGATGGCTAATGCCTGTATTTAGGAGTGGCAATGAAGTGCAAACACTCACCTCAGAAACCAGTCCTGCACGCTGATCTAGCTGTTACTAAAGTGTCACAGTGGGACAAAAACCTCCACAAAACCACAGGGATGTAAATAGAAGAACACGTCAGCTGAATGTTCAGGGTGATGAAGGCAAATCCATGAGATGTCTCATTAACAGGAGGAAACAGATTTGTCTCTATGCTGTCTGTGAACAAAAAGGGAGCTATAATGTTACTGATGATGTTTGCTTAGGTACAGACAGTACATTAAGCCATTACCCAAGTCATCAACTAGCAGTTATAAAAGTTAATTCAGTAAATGAGCGTCTGTCCACTCAACTATAAAATGAAAATCAAAGACCTTGTTTCCTCCTCAGTACCATACAGGGCTGTCCACTGCTTACTGAGTCCTTTCTCCTAAAGCAAATATCTACAACAAATGCTGATTAGCACACATCAATTACACAGCTGAATTACACAATTATTCTTAATGGAAACCTATGAACCTGTGAATTGCATGACTAACATATATGGGCTAGGGTTGAGTGTGTTGGGACTACAGCCACTGACTCTGAATTAATGCAGACACCCAACTTATTTCAAACATTGTTAACAGTAAGTCCTCAACTCTGCCAACAACGTTTTTTATGATGCTGGCTGGCAACAACCAATTCAATTTCATTTTAAATTAATGAATGCAATGCAAACATGGTTTAAGGCTGCGATGACCAACATCAGAGACAAAAAAATTCTTCCAAAACTGCATAATGACTATGCACGGACTGCCACATATATTTGATTTTCCAACTAAAATAAAGTAGTGGGTTAAGTATCCCATGTGGTAATTATGGGATTTGCTTCTAAGCACACTTGGATGGAGCAGGAGTGTTGGCATGAAACTATAACAACAACAGAATAAAAATCTTAAGCACTGCTGGTTTTGAAGAATCCTGAGTGCCAGTAGTATCCTTTCTGGCACAAAAAAGCTATCACATAACACAGGGTGATTGTTATTAGTGTAACACCTCAGAGCAGTTATACTCATGACAGGGCACCAAAGGGACTTTACAGCCTATTAAAAGAAGTCATGTTTCCAGTGGCATAAACCAACACTTGTCTCTCATCTTACTGCACCTTCCAAATATAAGAAAACCATTTACTATTGGTCAAAAGGGATTGGACTATCCCTTGACACAGAGGTATCTATCAATAAGGTTTTAAAAGTCAAAGTAGTCAGTCATTTTAAACCATCCATTTTAGGGCTATAATGGCAAAGGCCTCTGGTGTGGGCAGAACTGGGGCTGATGCTTCAGCCAAGGACTTACAGATGGAAACAAATGCAATGGAGATCCAGAGTATTTGGTTTCCTATGGGGAGCATTTCTGAGAAGGAAAGTCTGTCATGAAATGCGATAGGGAGATTAACTGTGTTTGCGAGACACTGACAAGAGGATTAAAATTTTTATTCGAGGTATTCATGCAAACTGAAGCTAAGAGACTGGTCTAGAAAATCGTTCAGGAAATCTGTGATTAATATCTACATCAGGTGCAAAATAAATCAGTGGTGACAGGTAGCGTGGCAGCCAAACAGAGGTGACTGAAAGGGAGGAAGACGGAAAATCAATGAGTGTGAAAGGGAAAATAAGACATACAGAAGGTGAAATATTTATTATAGACAAGAGGAACAAGAAAGACAAAGCAGACATAAATCTACTTTAGCTCATAATATTGTCTAATGAAATATTGGTCCGTCTCCTTACCAGTAGCTGATGTAAAGAAAACAGCCACCAGGTGAAGTTTGGACTGAACTATCTGAGACTTTACGAGCAAGACTCATATAAACTAAGTCTGCCAGAAATCATTTCACGCTGGGTGACAACAACGAGAAGGTATTTGTACTGTTGATCCACATCTGAGCAATTCTAAGACGGATAAAAGGTACAATAAGCAACAAAAGTGGAATCAGCTGCACCGGCAATCACAACAACTAGGAATTTCATGAGCTCTCTTTGTGGAGATACTTCATCAGCCACACAAGCTTTATGGCCAATGCTTGTGTTCAGTCTCCCAAACAGAAAGGCCATGCTAACTGGACATAAGACACTGAACTCAACATGAGACACTACCTGTGAACAAGCCACATCTTTGGACGTTTTATCTTTGGTCACGGCTCAGAGATGTGTGTACCACCATTCCTGATCAAACAGATGTTACAGAACACATTTTATCGGAATGTATAATTAGTGCTTCCGGTTACAATTTGTGAATGAATGTAGCCTAAATCAGATTAAAGTCATTTTTAAGAAGTTTCCATATGTGGGTCTGTGTGTCAGGGAGGAAAGCATTAGCTTAATACACACAAGGTCTCCAGGGAGCTCCTTTATTTTGGCAGCATGGAGAAGATATACTCATATTCAGTGCTCCTCTCTGGTAGTTTTAGTCACCTGTCCTAATAGACTTAATTTGAAGGGGATACAGAAGAACTTTTTAAAGTAATAAAGAATAGCAATGACAGTTATAGTTCCAGCTGTGCTAATACTATTTGGGATAAAACTGTGACCTTCACTGGGATCTATTACAAAGAAAACAGGAGTGCTCCTTCAGTTACTGACAGACCGGTTTCACTGTCCACAACCACATCTGTTCCAGTTGTTTTTTTTGGGGAAAAGAAAGCACAATTTCAGTGATTGTAAATCTGTCCCTCGTCTACAGCTCCTTGTGGCATCTTTTTGAAAAGTTGTGGATCACTTTTTTAAAAGATTAGCAAAAATTTCCTGTGTGCTTAACATGCTCTTGTTTGCCCAGGAGGAGGTTGAAAGAGCATCAAGCCTCGGTTCAAAAGGTCATCAAAGCCATTACTGTTTGCTATAGACCTCATTGGTGTCAGGTGGGCCAGTGTTTGCTGAGAGTGGACGCTGTGCCATTATAAACATTCCCAAGCTCATTTGAAGACACGTTCCTGACAGTATAGATTACACTGTACACTTCACTGAGAACTCCATGGAACATACTTTGCATTCTTCAAACTATTCGTTTAATCTTTTATCAATATCAGTAATGCTGCTGACATGTGAGATGAGGAGTGCTGTGTTCATTGTTGATAAAACAGACCTCTATGAGAGAAACCAAAGAGCTGTGCTTTGGGAAAACCCTCACTGAGCTAAGATGGATCTAGCTGGACTTGACCTAACGCCCTGATTAAACACCAGGGAGAGCCTCAAGAAGGGGGTCTTTCACCATTTCCACTGAAACAAAGACCCCCTGTTTTGAAACCCCACCTAGGGACACTTTCACTGCTGTTGCTGGATGTCCACTCTTGGAATCCATCGCAACTGCTGACATGACCGGTCCTTTAACACGTTTTCATTCAAGCAAGCATCAGCATTTCCTTACAACGCATTTCCAGATATGATAAAATTAGCTTCTTGTGCGTCAGTGAGTTCACGTGGGCTGAGCAGCGAGAGCAATTATGTAAAGTATCTGGGCCGCTAATCAATGACAGATGTGCAGTAAGTTCTAGAGGTCTGCTTACACACCCCGTCTTTGTTAGGTAACACGTCGTTTAACCTCCCATCTGAGCACTGACTGGCTTCACAGCAATGCTGAGGTAATTAACAGATCCCTGCGAGGTTTAGACACCCTTCAGCCGTAAATATGAATTGCCAATCTGTTCAGCTGCAAAGGTCATAAATTAGAGGCAACAAATTATTTGTCTCAAGTATTCTTGTTCAGATGGCAACTGACACTGCGAAGTCTAAACATGAAGTGTGAAAGGTCTGATATTAACAGCAACTGGGTTGGGCAATATGGTGTAAGTTTGTCCACAGTCACAAATTTTTGCCAAACTGTTTATACCGCGGCAATTATTAGTTTAATATCTTTGGTTGTATTGGACTCGGGCTAACAATTATTATAATCTTCGATTAATCTGTTGATTATTTTTACAATTTATCAATTAATCATATGGGAAAATGGTGTTTACAATTTCAGTAGACTACGGGAACATCTTCAAATTGCTTGTTTTGTCCAACCAAAACCCAAAGATATGCAATTTACAATGATATAAAACACATGAGCTGAAAATCCTCATATTTAATCAACTGAAAACAGTGAATGACATTTTGTTTGATAAATGACAAATGATTGAGTTCATCAAAATTGTGTTTAATCGACTATCAATTTACATCTATCAATTAACAAATAATCAAATAATCAAGAACTATACAGGACCAGCGTAGGCAATGTTGAAGAACTGCTTTATGGTAATATTTGATATTTTTACAATTTCTGTGATGAAGACAAGGGGTGAAGTCTCTTGTCAGGTATTTAATTTGTTGAATGAGCCATAAAGCTATAGCTATAAACCATTAATTGATTTTCCAGAAAATGTACTACATCACATCATTCACATCATTACAGCAATACAAAACGACATATACCCTGATAGACAATTCGATCTATATCGGCAACTCCTGACAGGGACACCTAAGAAATGTGATGATATCTGCCAAAGTGACTTTATTGCCAACTTGGAGAAAAGACAGAAAAAAACACCAGTGCTAATCTTTACAGCTGGATATTGTTCACTTATATTAACCAGGTTGCTGAAATGCTCAGGGCCACAGCTGAACAGCAGCTGGCTTCCACTAATCTCCAACCTACAAACCTCCTTCTATGTCGTACGTGCTCCGCCCTCTAACGGGCTTCGCTATTGGTTTACCCCTCGAGGCTCCGCCTCTGCACCTGAGTCAAAGTTCATGCACTCACCGCCCAATCAGGGGGGTAGTCCCTTCCCTATTAAACCCCAGTACGAGCCTTGCTCGTCTCCCTTTTTCAACTCAGCAACCTGTTGTCTAGTTCTGCGAATTTGTGTCACAATCCGGTGTCGCGTCTAGTAGGAATCTTTTGCGCTTGGATATGGCAGCCAGCCTTGTTTTGGTGTGGCTCACTGATGTCTATGGCGGACCAACACGCTTCTTGCTTCGTGTGCTTGGGCCAGCGGCATCAGAGTGAGGCAGATACCTGCCTCGACTGTCTCGCGCTCCCCCCGGAGGAGCGCAAGCGTCAGGCACGGGTTACCAAGGCTAGACGCTCCCTCCCCGTTGGCCCGGCGCTGACGGTGTGGAGGGTGGCGGCTTGGCGCAGGGCGTGGGCCGCCTTATCAGTGCGGGTCTCCGAACGCAGACAGTGTCAGCTATAACAGCCGTATTTTCCTTATGAACCGTGAGTATGGTCTCTGAGACTCTTCTTACTCGCCTGCACACATTCAGATGCAGAGGTTCAGCTGTTAGCACTGTTAGCCATGACTTTTCTGGTATTAGCAAGGCGGCTATTAGTGTGTTTGTGTCTTTGGCTTGCGAGTCGCCGCCGCTCCGATCGGCACACTACCCGAGCAGGACGTGTGTTGGAGAGCGGCGCCGCTCATGTGTTATAACCGCATCTCTGAATGTTTTCTTATTCGCACTGTACATTCTGTTGGTCTCTTGAGAGGTCTTCTTCTAGCACTTCACATTCTGATACACAGGTTGGTTCAGATGTTAGCGCTGTTGGCCGTGATCTTCAGCCATTAGCAAGACGACTAATAAGTTGTTTATGTGTCACTTATTTGCTAGTTCCTGCCGTTCTGATCGGCACATTACCCGGGCAGGGAGTGTGCCGGAGAACGGTGCAGCTGGTATCTGAGCGTCCGCGGCTGATGCCGCCCCGTCCCATGGTGGCGAGAAGGTGTCATCGCAAGTGCATACGCTTCACACCGTGGTTTCACCCAGGCTTCGTAAGCTGTCTCAAGTGAGCCGCGGAACTCCAGTAGCATGGCTTGCCCGGCTAGCGGTGCTGGCCGCTGCCATTTCTGGCTCTGGCCCCTACTTTTGGCAGATGCCGTCAGAGGTGAGTGCAGTCGTTCATAACACTGCAGCAGCGGAGTGCGGTGCCAGAGGAGACATTCCTCACGTGAGTACTGTTGTTTTACCTGGTGAACTCTATGGTCCACAGCGGAGCTCGGTTGCTTCACTTGGCCTTGATGTTCATTTTGCCCTGTCGTCCTCGGCGATTGGTTCGCCGGGGGGACGGAGCGACTTTGCTCTTGGTGCGCTGCATAAATACGAAAAACGTTAGGTACTCACGCTTTGGGGTTCCCGCGGGTTCATAAGCGGTCTCTCGTTGAGCCGCGTAACTCCGCTATCATGGTTAGCGCGGCTAGCGGTGCTAGTCGCCACCATTTTTTGGCTCTGACCCCTCCGCATTGACTGATGAGAGCGTATATGGTGTATGGTCTCAGAGGTTTTCTTCCAGCTCTTCCCTGTCTGTTGCACAGCATGGTTCAGATGGTAACGCGGCTAGACGTGAGTTCGCAACCATTAGCAAACAGGCTAATGAGTGGTTTATAGGTCACTGGCTTGCTAGTCGCCGCCGCTCTCTTTGGCATACTACCCGTGTAGGGAGTAGGCCGAAGGACGCCGCCAGGCGTATGGTGGCTCCTACTGATGACGCGGTTTCTACCCACGGTGGTGGAACGGCGTCATCACAGGTGCAGTGTACTCACACTTTGGGGTTCCCGCGGGGTTATAGACGGTTTCAGGTTGAGCCGCGTAACTCCGCTAGCATGGTTAGTGCGGCTGGCGGTGCTAGTCGCCGCCATTTTGGCTCTGACCCCTCCGTTTTGCCTGATGTCAGAGGTGTGTGCCATGTGCAGTCGGGTATGGACCGGCCGCAAGATGGCGGTAGTCACGCTGCAGCAGGAGAATGCAGGGCTGGCTTTTCTCACGTGAGTACTGTCTCTGTGGACGAAGGACCCAGTACACATCACGACCCACGGCGGAGTGCGGTGCCTTCACCTGGTCTTGATGGGGGTGGTTTTCCGTCTTTCGGTGGGTGACTCGCCGGAGGAGGGTGCTCGGGAGGCCGCTAGGTCGTTGTTGGCATTAGCTGTGTCGCTGGCCTTTCGGCCGGGGCCCCCGTCTGTCCTTCCCCGAGGCGGGAGGGTCGGTGCAGGTGGGCCCGTTCTACGTCTTCCCGCCGATCCCGTGCCGTTGCCTCTCACGGACCGCTATTCAACGTGGGTGCGGTTGTGCAGCCCTTTCTCTGCGTGGATGGACAGGACGCTGCGGGGGGTTATGCGTTGCAGTTTTGCCGCACACACCCGGCGTTCGGCGGCATCCTTCACACATCGCTCGCCGACCCGGCAGCGGCCGTGGTATTGAGGGAGGCGGTAGCCACACTGCTTCAGAAGGGCGCGGTGAATCGGGTTCCCGATTCGGAGGCGCGGACAGGTGTTTTTCTCCCCTTATTTTCTGGTGCCCAAGAACACGGGGGGGCTGCGCCTGGTTTTGGACCTGCGCAGGTTGAACACTTTCATTGCGCGCAGGCCTTTTCGCATGTTAACGATCCGGCAGCTTCTGGAATGCATTCGGCCAGGCGACTGGATGACTTCCATCAATCTGACCGATGCGTATTTCCATGACCCCATCACATTCACAGGAAGTTCCTGCGCTTTGCGATGGACGGGCTATGTTACCAGTTCGGTCGCCTTCCGTTCAGCTACTCCCTCTCTCCACGCACGTTCTCCAAGTGTGTGGAGACGTCGTTGGCGCCGCTCAGGGCGAGGGGGGTGAGGATCCTGTCTTACATAGACATTTGGCTGATTCTCGCCGCTTCCAGTCAGGAGGCCGAGGCCCACGCGGCGCTGGTTCTTCAGCACTTTACGCGCTTGGGCTTCGCTGTCAACCTCAGCGAGAGTCTCCTGCTGCCGGCTCCGCAGGCGACTTATCTGGGGCTCATTCTCGACTCCTGGGCCATGACGGCACGGTTGTCGGCACCGTGTGTGACGGCGATTTTACGGCTTGCCCGCCGGGTGAGTGGCTCGGCGCCAGTCCCGGTGCGCAGCGTCATGTCTCTCCTCGGTTTGGTGGCGGCAGCCCACCCGGTGGTGCGTCTGGGGCTGCTGCACGTGAGGAACCTGCAGCGCTGGTTTGTTCGGCTCTGGCTGCACCCACGAGCCGCAAGCTTCATGTGTTGGCTCTGGCGAGGCGGGATGTGATGTTCTGGGACTCTCCCGTTCGCCTTCGCCAGGGGGTGCGATTGGGGTGCGTCTCTCAGTACGTCCAGGTATTTACAGACGCCTCTCTGGCGGGTTGGGGGCGGGACCTTCAACCGGGCCAGTGTGGGGGGCCTGTGGCAGGCTTCCCCCCGGCACATCACCCTGTTGGCACTGACAGCAGTACAGAAGGTGCTGCATCATTTCGCTCCTCAGCTCAGGGGGAGGCATGTCAGGGTGCGGTCGGGCAACACCACGACTGTGGCTTACCTGAACAAGCAGGGGGGGGGGGTTCGGTCGCCTGCACTACACAAGCTGACGGCGTCTATTTTGACCTGGGCGGATCGCCACCTGTCTTCTCTGAGGGCTCGTTACGTTCCAGCATCCCTCAACACGGGGCCCGCCGGGATGTCACGGGGGGGTCCGTCCTGGCAGGACTGGAGCCTCTCCTCAGAAGTGGTGGCGCAGGTTTGGCAACGGTTCGGCCACCTGCCCACGGCTCTTTGGCACGCAGGGGGCTCCATCATCTCACGCCCGGTTCTGGGTCAGCGCCTCTTGGTCTGGAGATTGAGAGGGTAAGGCTGGGGGACTTGGGCCTCCCGGCTGCTGTTGATACCATTGTTCACTTATATTAACCAGGCTCGTGCTCCGTCCACTGCTCGGCTCTACGCATCACGATGGCGGCTGTTCTCAGGTTGGTGTGAGGCCAGGAACCTCAGGCCCTGCTCTTGTTCCTTGCAGGATGTTTTGGGGTGTCTACAGAGGTTGTTTGACGGTGGTCGGGCGGCGTCCACTTTGTCTGTGTTTTCGGCGGCTATTACGGCTGGCCACGAGGGGTGTGGTCGCTTCTCAGCCCGTGGTCACCCGCTGGTTAAGCGTTTTTTATGGGTGGCTCGCCGATTGCGGCTGCCTGTTCAACGCCTGATCCCCCAGTGGGACCTTCAGACGGTGTTTGATGGCTTGACTGGCCTGCCGTTCGGACCCTTGGAGCAGGTTGATTTGGAGGCCTTGTCGCTCGAGACGGCGCTCCTCTGGACTTTGACCTCAGCGACGCGGGTGGGGGTTCTGGGGGCTTTGTCTGTTCATGCTTCTTGCATGTCCATCAGCGGTGATGGGGAGGCGCTAGAACTGCGTCCGAACCCGTCATTTTGGCCGACGGTCATTACCGCCGCATTCTGTTCCAGGGTTGTTCACTTGCGTGCTTTCTTTCCCCTGCCCCACGCATCATCAGATGAGGTCCATCTCCACTCGCTGTGCCCGGTGCGCGCAATCTGCATTTATGTTGAGCGTACTGCAGGTTTTCGACGTTCTGACCAGTTGTTCGTCTGTTATGGCGGGCGGACTCAGGGGGCTCCTTTGTCTTCCCAGCGGCTTGCCCATTGGATCTGCGCGGCCATCCGGGGGGGGGGCTATGAGGCAATGGGACGCATCCCCCCGGTGGGGCTCAGGGCGCATTCTACTAGGAGCATCGCTGCCTACGTGGCTCTGTTCAGGGGTGTCTCGGTGGCGGACATATGCTTGGCCGCCTCATGGTCTTCATCTTCTACCTTTGTGCAGTCCTATCTCAGGGATGTGACTGCTAGGTCTGTTTCCCATGCTGTGCTGGGTGCACGGGTGGGGGACCCCTCATCTGGTCTAGATGGGGGTTCAGCATGACACTGATTGTCCAGCGGCTGGCTTCGCCGCCTGCCACGAGTCTCCTCGGTGGGTCGGGCTCGACTGGGGGACTCTTGTGTTTAAGGGATTGTGGCTCTTGTGGGTTCGGCCCAGCTGGGGGTACATTTTCTCCCTACGGCCTTCGCCTAGGTTTTAACCAATAGCGAAGCCCGTTAGAGGGTGGAGCACGTACGACAGACATAGTGGTTACCTGGTGTAACCCCAGTTCTATGAGTACGTGCGAAGCCCTCTAACTACCAGCCCAGCTGGCCCTGGTGGCGGTTGCTGAGTCTTCAAGGGAGACGAGCAAGGCGCTTACTGGGGTTTAATAGGGAAGGGACTACCCCCTGATTGGGCGGTGAGTGCATGAACTTTGACTCAGGTGCCGAGGTGGAGCCTCGAGGGGTAAACCAATAGCGAAGCCCGTTAGAGGACGGAGCACGTACTCATAGAACTGGGGTTACACCATGTAACCACTATTTTTCAACCACAACACTGTTAATTCTGATACGTCCACGACAGGAAATGGGTTGGAGTAGCAGTGCATGAAAAATTACAGGGCAGGCTTGTGTACTCCGAGACATACAGTAAATACATGCAGCATTTTGAAAAGCTCGAGGGCAGAGGTCACTGCTTCAAGAAAATAAGAAAATGCACAAATATGTTTAAATCAAAGCATTGCTAATTGACAGGTCTCCCAGCCCTGCCCCCATGCGTCCATGTCCATTCATGTAGAAACGCAGTGTGTAGAGAAGAGAGGGTGTGAAGAAAAGAGGAGGAGGTGACAACAAGAAACTAACTGGACTAAATGACGAGCTGGCAGAGTTCCACAACAGCTACAGCGGTGGCTACTGCTGAAACTATGTTCCTGTGCTTGTACATCATCAGCTGTGAAGAGATAATACCATTCAATCAACATCACAACAAGCATCTTTAGACTAAAGCTTAGAAAGTATGACTATAAGAAAACTATGTATAAAAAATCTGGACATTTGTTGAAAAAGGGGGCAGTAAAAAAAAACAGTCTTACAATTGTCACTCATGACAGTAATTTTTGTGTAAAGAGGTCGAAGGTAACATCAAGCTACTTGTTGACGCTAGCGAAACTTCCTTCTGTGTACCAACATGGGGAGAGCAAAGCCGAAAAGGACTGACGGGACTGTCCAGTTTGTCACCACCCCCACTGGTCGGCCCTCGCAATCACACAAAGGACCCATTGTCGAGCACAATGGGGTCACCCTCTCTGTTCTCGCTGGCCTGATCCCAGTCAGTCACTGCTCATAGAGCCTGGAAGCTTGCCATCTACCAGGCAAGGATCTTTGAAGACGTCGTTCTGAGTGGACTGACTTCACTTACAAGATGTTATGTTCCTAAATGAATTAAAACCGAATAAACGTGACAACTGGGGCAGACTGGACGTCACAGATGACAGTGTCATGCTGTTAAAGTGTCACTTTAACTCCAAAAGATGCAACTTAAATAAGTAACTGGGAAAGATATGCAAACACGTTGAACGTCTGAGCTAAGACACAAGTCATATTTGTATGGATTAATAGAGACAGATGCTTGAAAATAACAAAATTAATGCTTGACTGTATGAAGGCCTGAAATTAATTAAAAATCTGAATATTATGTCTATATTTCAAGGTTTTGTCACCCAGGATACTGCAAGCTTTTAGGTGAATTCATGTTGTAGCCACATGTCTAGCTTTTCTCTACATGTTTTAGGCCCCTTGTTCTGTGCATCCCTCAAATTACCGGCAAAACCATAATCTGGATGTGGAAAACAGAAATGTGCCACCAAAATGCTATGGAGACATTCCTTCTCTTCTTAAAGACCAAGTAGCATCGACAAATCACATCTGAGAAGATGGGACTCTTCCATCGATCAATACTGGTGACATTCAATGGCATTTTAATGTAAGTTTAAGTGGTCATTCCTGTATGTAAGGTGGCCTGAGGTAGATGAGAATCAACCACACACAGCAGTAACACTCTTACCTTGTAGCATGCATCTGTATGCAGACTCTGAGATGGCGTAGATGTGAGGCGGCATTTCGTGCCTCTTTTTGCCCCTGTACATCTCAATGATGTTGTCTGAGTAGATGGGCAGGTTTTTGTAGGGATTTATGACGACACAGAAGAGACCAGAGTATGTCTATAGAAAGAAAAGAAAACAAGGTTGACTGTTAATTCATCACACAACAGTTTATGTTTTATAGTATTTAACTATTTATATGCATCGATCATACTGAGCACTAAATGGATAGTGAATAAGCACAAAAATGACTCCAAGATCCTTTTAATGCTCAGTCATAGGAACAAAATGACCTATGAGATATTTAGAGGGAACAGGGCTGAGTGTGGATTTTATTGGCCGCTGACAATGCTACCTGAAGAGACTAAAATACAATTTTACAATTTTTATTATTTATTACTATTACAGTGATTTGTATAGTTAGTACAGTGCATCTGGGTCCCAATATCAATGATATCTTCATGCTTTGTTTTCCTCTTTGCAAAAAACAAACAAAACAATGGGCCTCATGCAATAACGTTTTTATCCTAAACTTATTTTACCTTTACCTTCTGTGTACTTGTTCGTACGAGTGTTGCAAGTCAGATTCACCAAACTCTCTTAACTGCACAAACTTATCGTAAATCAGTTGTTTCAGCCTGGTGAATGCCACCTTTTCATGAGATTTCATCATTTGCATAATCAACGTCCCTAACATTGCCATATAAGGCTGCCTGTTCTGCTGCATTTGAGCAAGTTTCATTCACAAAAATGTTACCAAAGAGACCAGCTTTTGGAAATCATCACACAAAAACATAACAAATTTAGTCAGTGGTGCTGTTAGAGGATCCCAAACAATTTGAAAATACAGTATGCTAAAAAACATCTTTCTAAAGCAAAGCGGTCCATGGCTAATATGAGAGGCGGTCAATGGGACATAACAGGAGATATTAGACGAGAGGATACATATGCATAAAGACCATGAGTCAGCTGTTGGAGTGAGAGAACTACTGAACTATAGAAGTTGCTGTGTCGAAATATGCCAATAAAAATCATAAAATCTAAAAAACCTCAGTAAATTGGCAGTCATTATGATGATGATCAGGTGAGCAGAATATTAATGTTGTATTAAGTTTGTTTTAGTTAATATAGTTTAGTTAGTATTTTATTTTAGTTCATTTCGGTATAACATTTAATTAATTCAGATTAAGGCATTATGATTTCAGGTCAAATTAGTTTTTTTTTCCCTGTGGAGATCAGGGTGCAGGGGGCGGTGATTTTAATCCACAACAGTATATCGGTCCCTCAGCTGTATAATGCAGACAGACAGTCCAGGACAGGGTTAATCCCCGACATGTCTGCTGCTGCTGCTGCTATTGGAACACTCCATTAACTCAAGAGTGCATGGGGTACACAGTATACAGTGGACGCTGTCGGATTAAGGCTTTTTGAAACATCAATGACTGGGATCAAAAGTCTTCATACATCATGCAAATAAAAATGATTTTGGTGGATAAATTCATCTATCCAGTCATGATCCTGCTTTAAATTAAGATGAAAGGAGGGTGTCCACTGTCTGCAGACCAGACCTGTCTGACAACTGACTGCTCTTTATTCTCTCCTCTCATCCTCTATTAGTTGTATTTGCTTTTTACTCCTTTACGCTGCATCCCTCCCTCTTTTTTCACCTTTCTGATCTCTGTGCTCGGCTGGGCTGCAAAGCCACATTCTTTTAATTATGTTGTCTGTGGCGGCCAGTGGGCTGCAAGGGGCCCAGGTCCAGCTAACCCAGTTGTTGAACTGGAACAATGGTGACATGACCAAAGCATGCTGTGGGAGCAGAGTGGATTTTGTGTGTGTGTGTGACTGAGTCAGAGAAAGACCTCTGACAAACACATCCCAACTGTCACCTGGCTAGAGGTTCACACATTCACACATACACAACACATATCTGTAGTCTGATACTGTGGAGCCTAAAATCACATTGCGATGTTACTGCAACACTCAACCAGGGCTGGGTAGTAATTCAATATTATCACTGCATCGCCTCTAATAGAAGTTATATTAGTTATAGTTAGATGTACTATGAATTGTAGGATTTTGTCCTAGTAAAACATACAAAGATGTTCTGGTAAAACAAAACACTCAGTATATTGAATACTGTAGCCAAATATCAACATAATGATTATGGTATATATATATATATATATATATATATATATATATATATATATATATATATATATATATATATATATAAGATTTCAATTAAATTCAAATACTGCTAGTAATGGAGCCCAAAGTTTTAAAATGGGGCTAAAATTGTAACCGTCTCAGAAATAGATATATGAGAGTAACACACTGGTGTCACTGGTGGTTGTCGTGTGGTGCTGTAGCCCACGCGTGTGTGGAGGGTGGGGGGTAATGTCACCAGATGGCCATCAAATCCCCCCTCCCCACCTCTTCCATGTGCACAGATGCTTTAGACACAGCTCTGTGCTGCAACCTGGCCACAGAGAGATTTGTTACTCTGGAATCACCAGAAGCGACTGTTGTACATTACTGATTACTGAGGCCAAAACTCACACCTTGCTAACTGTAACTGCCTGTAAAAATAAACTTCATGCAGTTCAATATGAACTACAGAGCTGTCGCCATAATAACCCCTTCCCAAGCCCCCTACGGTGGGCACAGCGCCAGGCAGACAGATCAGTGCTCCTGACCCAGCATGGGCCACAGGCAGCGGGGACAGGGATGACTCAGCTGGCTGTCCTTGACGGTAGACCCCAGGGGGTATTTGGGAGATTACTGGGGCTCTGAGGGCAAGGGGACACCTACACAACCAGGAATAACAAGACACCAGCCAGCCAGCGTGTTGTGGTTCATTCCTTTCTCAAAATGCAGAGTCTGCACAAAGAAATGTCTACTCACAGGAAAGTTACTACTACAATAAACAATATCTGCTGATAGCTTAACTACCTGAATCTTTGAGCACATAAAGCAGGTTATTTTGAGCTGATAAATGGGTTTGAGCTGGTCAACACAGCCCTGAGCCCACAACCCACAGAAACTATGGTCAACAGAGAACTCTGACACAGTTGAAAGGGTTCCCAGCACTCCGGAAATGTCCAAATAAATGTCTGTGAACCAAACAGTGCTTAGCAACAGGGCCTCAGCCTCTCTCAGTGGGAAAAGGGGAAACATTTTCTGGGGTCTCTGCTATTGCATGAATCAGTGCCCTCCATTCTGACATAACTGGGCTAACTGGGCTTTACCATGTCTTTTAAACCCTAAAAACCATGTAAGTATCTTTGCCGACTTCCCAAGGAAATGATGATATGAATTTGCCTTACACAACTCATTTTAATTATTTTCAATAATGCCCAGACAGAGCGTGAAGATTCTCTTAGCGCTTAACGTGTCATCGCTGTGTGCTTTTGACTGCTTAAGACATAAACCTAACCTAAATTCAAACAGCTTTGACCTCTGAGAGGAGTAGAACAAGTGTAACAAGGACGATGACAGCGTAAAAATATACAAAGGAAGACTTTAAAAATAGACAGAATGCAAATAATCTGTGAGGAATTACAGTTGGAGTAATCTCCCAAGCATCATCCATCCTCCATCAAGCAGCATGACTCTACTAGTGTGTAAACAGGGAAGTGTGATGTTGCACAGAAACTCATTGAGTTGGGGTCTACCAAAGTCTGCACGTCTAAACATGATAGAGAAAAATCCAGGAATCTGGCAAAAGAGTCACAATCAAGGCAAGCGTTGGATGAATGGAGTTGTAATAATCATTAGTGGTGATTTCTAATGCTGTGGCTGTGCAGCATCATGATCTAGATGTGAATGGAGACCAGCGAAGCAACCATGTGAAGATAAAGACTCATGACATTTTCAGTATGTGGACAAAAAAATAAGAATCTTGGACAGGCCTGATGTTTATTTTCTTGATAAAACACGTTCAGGGGAAAACAGATTTTGTGTCCAGGTTTCAGTTGTGAACAAAGAGACCCATGCTCCAGTAAGAGGCGGGCTTAATGAACAGAGAAACAGCCTGCCGATAAAGGCATACAAGTATCCACATAAAGCTCTCAGCCTGGAGCTGCCAGCCATCCTCTTCAGGATGTACACGCTGCACCACCAATGCAACAAAGGATGAGCATATAGTGGCCTGCATTTAATAATACATTGCAGTGACATCATTACTATATCCAGTCCTCCTTTCTCCTGAACCACTGGGCTGAACCATATTTGGTGAACCATGCTAATCAGCAAATCCAGGCATGACATCGTATATCCATCGAAATTTCAATGACTGAAACATGTTTTGAGTATAAGATGTTTTTTTTTTTATTTCTTCAGTCCTTCTTAATTCGTTCTAATGTCAACAAATTTGAAGAATGATTACCACTTTCACATCCACTGCCTGCTGTGTCGATGGAAGTCATCAGAGAGGTTCTGTCAGCGCTATGCTATGCTGGTCTGACTTGAAAGGTCACACAATCCTCAAAAGCAGGACAGGAAAACACTCAAGAGTCGGGAATGCTAAAGCAAATGGCCAACAGAGTTCTGCATGCATGCTACTCAAATCTCTCAAAACTCCTTGTTCATTAGCTTCACACTTGGGGACTTCTTGGCTTTGAGGAGAAATCAAAAAGATGGTAATTTAGTGGCACAAAAAGAGAGTAGTAAGCAGGCAAACTGGATCAGAAGAAAGGCATGCCTGTAATCCTGCAGAACAGCAAAAACATTCAAAAGCTGACCAGGCTTGGCTGTTAATTAAGAATCGGTTTTCTGACAGCAAAACTGAAAGAATGTCAGTTATTTGAGCAGACAGCTGCTGCTTATCATATCAGTGAACACAAAGAACTCTGTTAAGGCGGTTTGGTTACAGTGTGACTCAGCACAGGCCTCCCTGAGCTAAGAGATGGGGCTGGGGTCACTTCTGTCTCCCTTGCACATGTAGAATCTGGAACCACTTATTAACTTGTATCAACAGGTTTACAAAGAGATTACCTATGATTTATGCTACAAAATTTCCTTTGAATATACTTGTAAAGGTCAGGGTCATGGTAAGGTCATCATTGTTCTAATATGGTCTAACAACTTCCGCTCTCAGGAGATACAAACAAACCAAGCAGTCTCCCGGCAAGGAGCCATCAGTAGACAGTTCACACTGCTACACCATGGCCTGGTCACAACCGAAAACACACTACATTAATTATATGTGATTAAATGTTATATTTTGCCACAATACAGCGAAACACCAGAAAGAAATATCTAAAACATAAGTATTGGGAGTACCAGATTTTGGTTTTGATTCTGTCAGTTGGAAGGTGTCATTCTCATTACTGTATCACATCTGTGCACCGTGAAGCTCTCTACAAATACATTTATCTATATAAATAATCGTTTGTCACATACTTTTACTAATACTGTTCAGAAAAAGACACCACCTATAGCCTGTAGTAGACTCAACAGGCCATGATGATCAACAATATTGATGATTGAATGTCTTATCTAAGTTTTGGACAAAACAAGTGATTTGAGGACATCGTGTGGTCTTTGATCAGCATTTTTCACCATTTTCTGACATTTTATAGACCACACGATTAATTGATCAATTGAGAAAATAATAGTCATATTAATCGATAATGAAAATGAAAAGCAATGTAGGTCGAGAGGGTAAAATAATAAAGTACAAACACTAACGCAAAACAGCTCTTGGAATAAACTTCACAGACGGTTTGAAACCCATCAGAGTAAGAATACCTGCAAATGAATCCTCTCCTTTAATTTTTTCCTCTGAGGGACGTAATGCCATTATGCTAGTGGTTTCGCAGGCCATACTGCATGATGACAGTAATGTAATCATGCCTCATCAACACAGAGAATACATAGTGTCTTCATTAACCTTCATGACTTCATCCATAAAGCTTCCACAGCTCCCTCTCAATGGCCAAGGCAGAAAACCACAAACGTACTGTCAACTGCAGCTCATTTTCCTTAAAACCAAATATAATCCTTTTTTTTTTTAATTATGTAGATGTAAGATGTAAATGATTTCAGACAATCCCAGCTGTAACCATTTTTTCTGATATTCCTTTACGTAAATGAGTGGAGAGATGTTCCACCGTCTAAATCCTCATTTACCAACTAAGTAATTGAGCAATATGACTGAATAAGGAAACAAACCATCCTTCTCACACTCTGCCCCAAGTAAAATCTAGTTTAGCTCATTTCTGTCTTTGTGACCGGGCCTCTAAGTGTGAACCCCTGCCTCCTCCCTGGAGTCTCAGGTGGCCCACAAGCTCCGTGCCTGGGCTATTCCAGGAATGCATGTCACTAAGTGGGTCATAATCACAGGGGAAATCGGCAGCTTATGTAGGACATGATGGCTTGTTCATTGAAGGAAATTTGTTTCTTAGTCTCTTGAATTCAGATACTAAAGTATGTAATGCTATGGACAAGATATGTAGCTGTTTGGTTAGTATAGACCAGATTAGTTTTATAAGCATATTACATACATTTTACGTTGATGATTGTCATGTTAGCACTGCACAGACTATATGAATGAAGGAATCTTGGGGTAATGCAGTAATTTGGTAAAATGCACTACATTACAGCACACTGTCCACTGACCTAGCTTCCCAAGGCATTACACTGAGCTTACATGATGTAAATCAAGCCAGACAAAAAAAGAAACATATTCATCACAAAGTTAGCATTTGTTGAGGAGCTAATTGACAGTTTGATGGAACTGTTTACATCAACTCTTGTGCTGACAAAGTGATAAATCGCTACAATTAAACTGACTATTAAATTAATCATTTTTTCAGACCTTAATTTGGTTTCTTGAATGTGGAAGAAGATGATTACAAGTTGTTATGAGTGAATGAGAAATACTTACATAGATGAGGCCAGAGTAGTAGCGGTCTTTGAGGTTGTGAAGCACGGAGGCTTCGTTCAGGCAGGTGAGTTCAGCCATGTCCTCTACTTTACTGAACTTTGGCGGGTTCATCTTCTGGATGTCATCCTTGTTGACCACCGCCTTCTTCCCATTCTCTGCCAGCTCCACCACCACCTCATCTCCACGCTCCTCACGAATGCTGGCTGCCTCGAAGCCGTGGCGTTCTGATGGGATCCATACTAGCCTCTTGGCAGTCCAGTCAGCCTGTGCGGCTGGGTTGTAGACCACGGCGCGGTCCACAAAGAGGTACCGCTCCGGGTCTTCCTGCCCACTCCTCTGTGACATTGCTGCTGGAGACCAGAAGCAGAACACGCTAGGCCACCTGTAGAGAGGCGAGAAAATAGCATGTTTATCTGACCAACAAAGAAATGCTACAATTAAAATTCATGCAGCTGACTAATGTCACACTGTTCACTTTGTAGAGCACAGATGAGATCACCTGTGACTCAAGACTGTTGTGTAAAATATCCTTTTGATAGGCCCTTTTCACAGCAGACATCTTGACTTGTCATAGTAGGAAAAGCACAGGTGTTACTAATAACATCAACGATGGCTCTGCTCTATTCAGGTGTCCCAGCTGTAACAATGAGACAGTGAAACTGAAACAGCCATCATTAATTTCATTATTTATACCTGTGCTTTTCCTACTGTGACATGTCAAAATGTCTTCTGTGAAAAGGGCCTATCTGTGTTACAGCAATAATAGGGCTTTAACCAAATGAGACTTTTCCAAGTCGACAAGTCGCCAGTTTAGGCCAAATATTAGATTTTTCCACACAGTCAAAGAGATAATAAGTGTGCATCCTGGTCATAGTTCAGTTATAAAATCCTGCGTGACTGCTGACAGCGCTTCCAAAAAATAAATAAAAATTGTGATTTGTGATTCGACTGACAAAATAAGATTTGACTCAGGCCCTTCCCAACTTTTGATTTGAATCATTTATGTTTAGGGGCCAGCCCTATCTGAGGGGGAGACTTGCGAGAATCTAGTAATCCTCCATTACAATATTTGTTATTTTATATCACAATATTGATTCTTATCACAATACAATACATTTTCTGGAAAAGCAATTAAGAAATTGTTAATGGGTGAAATAACCAGACAGGAATGTCTTGCGATCAATGCGGCTGAATGTTGAAGCTGATGGTTAAGTGCTTTAAGGATGTAGGCAGCCAGTAGAGAAGCTGCGTCATCCTTAAGACGCAGCTTCTCTACTGGCTGCTAAATGCTGGCTCCAAGAAAAGTATATTATACCTTCAGATTTTAAGTGACTGGAATCCTTCATATAACAAAAACCTACACTTCTTCCATAAGTTAGGCTTCCAATAGCTAATGCCACATTTCTAGTCTTTGCCTCGATGACAATTGTAAACAATATTGTTTCACTGAGGAGATATTAAGATTTAATTGTATATTTCAGGGCATGTCTGATGAACTGACAGAAGTGTCACAGCTTATCACAGTCCTCCACGGTGGTTGCTGCTTGCCTGTCATAACTCAGCAGGGACTTGTGATGGCTAACCTTATATTATTCTACTAGCAGAAAAATGTGGGTCATCTGAAAACATTGGGACCCTCTCTGTGTACCTGTGTCTATATAAAGTAAGTGTATGCATCGTGGGAAGAAAAAGAAAAGGTGAATGAGCAAGATACAACAAGACTAGTGTCTCAATCAGCATTTACAGTAGCAGTTACAGAACAGTAGAGCCTTCTGAATCATCTCTTATAAAAAGTGAAAGACTGAGCATGAGACGGAGCACCTGTTATCTTACTTTTTTGAGAGAAGCAAGATTTTTTTTTCTGACCAAATTAGAGAAATTTAAACCAAATAAAAATGTAATGTGAATTATTTGTATTCTGCCTTTTAGTTGGATTTATTTGCTGTCTTTTCTTTGCTTTAGGGCCTTGCAATTTTTCCAGAAGGACTTGTTTGGCCCACACAAGCTGGTGTGTAAGCCTTTACACCTCCATCCCTTTGCATAACCAACCCACATGTACAGTAACTTCACCATTTGAGCCTCCTCGAATGCCAAGGGAAACCCCAACTGTGTTGTGTAATAAAAATAAGGGAGAAATCTATTTTTTCTGAACCATAAACCAAGGCAATTTACTTCCAAATCATATCATTAGATCTGAAACGATTAATCAATATATCGATTTGTCGACTGACAGAAAGTTTATCAGCAACTATTTTGATGATCGATAATCGTTTAGGTCATTTTTCAAGCAAAAAAGCCAAACATTCCCTAGTTTCAGTGTCTCAGTTGTGAGGATTTGCTGCTTTTCTTTGTCTGATAGCATATTGAATATCCTTAGGGTTTAAGCTGTTGGTTAGACAGAACAAGCAATTTCAAGATGTCACCTTGGGCTTTAGGAAATTGTGGTTGGTATTTTTTAAGATTTTCTGACATTTTACAGGTCAAATGATTAATCAATAATGAAACATATAATACGAAATGACTGGCGAGTGGTTTTATGCTTACTATGTCATTCAATAGAGGACACAATTACAATGTCAGTGATAAAAGCATACACATCCACAAACTGAGCAGAAAACAAGACAGAACAGTTACTTTGTAAAACTTGCCACTTGATGCCCTCAACAGCTGATGCACAGTCTGAATGTTAGCCATGTCAGGAAGCACCACTCCAGCTTGCTCCTTATTAATCTGACACAACATCAGCTGATGAATGCTCGGAGATATTTAACCTACAATCAAGTCCCATGCTTAAATCAGGCGCTGGTTAGAAACGAATCTGGGTCAGGTCAAGGGATGGGGGATCAGTGTGGCTGCTGGCTGCCGTGACTGCATCCCCTCACTCTGAGCTGGAAAACAGAAACTTTCGTCCCCCATTCAGCTCTAGACCGCGGGAATATATAGCACACCGCACCTCCGGTAGGATATTTCAACAGAGGAGGGTCAAGAAATTGCAATTAGCCGTGAATAGCTCGCAGGGACTGATATACCCCGGCTGGGCCAAACAGCTGCATCGGCTAGGTTAGCTTGCTAACGTTAGCTCAAAGTTGGCGTGCTGTGCTTCATGTCCCACCCGCTCGAAAAGAAGCCTGCAAGACTCGACAGCTCTGATTAACCAATTAAACACAACCGGGGGTCTATAGTGGCGGGTCTGTTACTTTAAACAATTAGAAGGTGAACAAAAATTCCCAAATAGCCTTATTTCTATGCAATTGAGAGTTTTAGGGATGAACTGAGCAGCCTCCTCAGACAAAATCCCATCATGGGTGTGGGTGGCTCAAAGACGTCTGGGTCGGGATAAAAGCAAGCGGACAATGACCACACCGTTTCCCGGTAGCTCCTAAAGATTTAACTTCTAAAACAGATACCTGCAACAAAATATTAATTTAAGACTATATCAGACTAACATAAATAGCACGTTGGCTCTGCGGCGCCGGCTAACATTAGCGAAGCTGATGGTCCTCCATCATTGAAAAGTCATGGCACAATAATCCGCTAGCTAACGATAACGGTTACTGTTGCTAACCACTTACATCCTCACTAAAACCACCAGTTTTTCTACTGAACTTACCACACACAGCAGATGAAGAAACCCGGTCCAGGTGTTTATCAGTATCCAGTAGATAAATGTAATAATCCTAAAATAGTCCCTTCTTTCGCCCGCTCTCTCATCAGTGGTACTCCCCCACCATCCAGTACCCTCTCAACCGAACTCTCGCCGGCCAGGGAGGATGCACCGTACCGCCGCACTCTTTTTTTGGGCAACGCCCACAATACAAATCTGGAATGTTATTGGCTCTCAAAGTCTAATGCCTAACCGCGATTGGTCCAAAATAATTTCCATCCCAAAACTTTGATAGTTGACGACTGCCGCCCAAGATATCAACACCTGCAGACCAGTGGATGCTGCTGCGGCTGTACATGGTTGTAGGACATTCAATTTGACACTGATATTATAGTCAACTTTTGAATAATGGGGACATATTTGTATTAGTCAGTTTTACATAGATACATTTGATCAAAAAATGACTGAATCCTAGAACTATTGACACTACACCCCTACATCTTATTATACTAGATATCTGTTATGTCATTTTATACATCATAACCTATACTACTACATCCTACTGTTCTATTATCCTATATCCTAAAATGGCTTTCTTATTTCGATTTCTCGTATAGTTTTTTTCTACTTCTACTGTTCACTCTCCTCCTCTTATTTACTCATTTATATCCGTATATGTCTTAAATTACGTTCTATATAATCAATAACGTGTTATTTTAGCTTATCTAATCTTATTTGTCTAAACTTTTTTATTTTATCTAATTATTCTCATTTTAAATAATATATATATATATATATATATATATATATATATATATTAGTATGAAAAGGAAAACTACAAGAAACATTTTGCTAAGACCCAGGAATCTAACATATCTACAGCAAACACAATTAAATTAATTATGTTATTCCTGTTTGGTCATGCTTTGCTTTTCAGACTAGCGCCGCATTTTAGTGTATTGAAATAGTGCCCTCTGTTGCATAAAGACAGACATCACTAATGCCCAGCACGTGCCACCATGTTAATTAGATTGATAATGAAGAGCTGCAAAAGAGCAATAAGTTACTTAGTAGAAACTAAACTAAACAAGAGTGCAGAGAGGAAGGCTTTATACTCTGGCACTAAAATCCAAATAATTTCCAGATAACCTAAATGTGAAATTATATTAGTCTGCCATTGTTTACAGACTCATCTCTGTGCTTACTCTTGCTTTCTATCAAATCAAATTTAGGATTTGGCAAAAAATAAAATAAATAAATAAAATATATTTTTTATATATTTATGTTATTTGTTAGGTGTTGTGTTATAAGTTCTTTTGACTTTTAAAGTCTTGCATGGATTGGCATTATTTTGCTTATCCAACCTTAAAAGGCCATATCCATATCTTCCAGTAAAATTTGCACAATGCCAAAACTATAAACATGTTAACAGTAATTATCATTCTTGGTTGTGTTTAGATAAATATATAAATATAGATTTAAAAAAAAAGAAAAAGCACAGTTGTAATTAATAACAATAATGATTATGTTCGGCAGTGAGACATCTGTATTTTCTCTACTCAACAGGTAAAATATTTGCAGAGAAAAATTTCTATTGACTTGGAGCTCATTAGTGTCGTACTCAAAGCACAGCTTGTTTTCCTATTGATTGGTCTTTCTGCTTCTTATGTGATGGATTTCTCCTTGTATGTTGTTGAACATCTTTAAAAAAAAAAGGACAGCTCTGCAAACAACACTTTGATGCTTCATTTAATAATAACTTGTAAAATTGCAATTATTATTTTAGATAAATCATTCCTCTATTAAATGTCATTGTAGCTCCACAAGAAATAATCTGATGTGACCACACATTGTCCACATGTGTCCTGTAGGAACTGCAGCTCTCTGCCTCTTTCTATGTTTGTGTTTTCAGGTGGATTAGTAATTTGAAAAAGGTCTTAAGTGGCTCTGCTCTCTTGCGCTAACTCTAACTGGCCACAAGATAGAGCCAGAGAACCGCTGTTCAATGATACTGAAGTGAAGCAGTTGCCATGGTGAGGACCCTCCAGAAGACTGCTTTGGATCACTAAATTATTTGATAAAATGTCCCTAAGAAGCCCAGATGAGGTTTAGTGTTAGACATGATTTAATTCCAAATCTATACTGTAGGTGGGAAATTAAACTAGTCATTGCAATGTCTATGAAGACGTTCCCATTTTGTGCCTCTCATGTATTAGCATACATTACAGTCACAGAGGTAACCATGGGTTTTTCTAAAAGACAGATGTTTAAAAGTCCTTACCTTTGTTCTGAAGGTATTTCCAGTCCCCTGCATGCTAGAAAAAAAATAGGATAGGAAACAGTCAAACATGGGAAACACTTTAAAAATCTTTTTTATTGTGCAACGAATGCAATTTTTTTTCATCCAGATGATTAGAAAAGTCTTTGGGGATTCTGAAAAGACCTTCAGGTAAGTGTTTTTAAACGACCCTCTGGGTTTTCAAACATTGCCAGTTAAACTAGAGTCACTTGAGTCAATTTATGAACTTTTGTGCAGCTCCCTCTGGAGCCACAAAAGGCTTCATACAACTGTTTTCACATATCCAGTAGTACTCCCCAACACCTGTAAACAGACTTAGATGTGTAACATTGTTGGAGTTCCCCTTTAATGCACCTTTAAAATCATTATCCCTTGTGGTCATGATTGTTAACTATATTTCATTCCTTAAATATGCATATTTACTAGTTAAATACGCATAGGTTTTTGTGAATTCCTTTGCAGCTAAGTGGTCTGTGCATTAGAAAATCAAATATTACATTATTATAAAGAGGCAACGTTCATATTAGTTACCACTTTTCAGCTGGAAATTGAAAATGGCAAATTGCACACCTTAGTATAAGCCTCCAACTTCTTTTAAAATCAGTCATCATACCATTTCACCTTATATGCCCTTATTTGACAACACAAAATTGCCTCATGTTATTTTGAAGTGCAGCAGACAGCAGAGGGCAGCAGCAGTGAAGATAAAGCTTTGCAGACCTCCAGCTTGGCAGAGATCTGGTTGAGGTTACTGGACAGCTGTCTTATGCAATTGGTAATCACACATTCACATATACTGTATGACAGAAACACTCTATGCAACACAATAAAATCTATAATTCATCTATAATTCAGTTTTGAAACTCATGAGAGTCAAACTGATTTCTGTCAGAGGCACAGAGATGACATAAGTCCATTTGTCCTCATATGTTCTTCCTCTGTGTTCACTTTCAGTATCACTTCATATATGAACCAGTTATGGACTGCCACACAGATTCATCAGTCACAAAATAGTAGAGAGAGTATATTTCTTTCTAAATTTTATGTCACATACTGAGCACTGGCATAGCTTGAGTGACAGATGCAAGATGCCTGAGTGAGTTATTTCATCTTGTCTTGACGAGTGACAGAGTGACACCCTTTGGTGTGGTGCATTTTGTAAAATACTGTGACAGCTCCATCTCTCAATTGTTGGCTTCTCCAGTCGCCTCTGTGGCATAATAGACCTGTCATCAGCATCGTCCTCCACCATCCCTCTTCTGCTTTTGTCTAGACAGCAGTTTATCAAACATCTCCATCCTTTTTTTTCTCTCTCTCTTTCCAAGCGCAGATAAGGAATGTCAAATGTGGCGTTTTCAATACCACAGTGCCAGATTGGATACAGATAAATGTTTGACCTCCTTAGGCACTGTATTCGGTTTTCTGCACAAGTATAGATTGATGTGCTCTCTTGGAACTTGCTCACTGCAAAAATCTCCATCTTAAGTCATTTTGCAAAAATCGTATTTTCTTCAGTGAGGCGAAATTGTTTCACCCATTTCCAAAACAAATCATCTTGCTTGAAATGTTTGCTAGAGTCAAATGTCATTCCTCTTAATTTTATTTGTTAGTCTGTTCTTTTCTTATGGTAATTTTTAATTCTCAAAGCAAACACATTTCTACTGGAAATAGGTGAAATAGTCTGAATCCACTTGCAGATGTTTTCATTCCTTTTAGGACTTATAGACTCCAGCAGGGCCATAGCTAACATTAAGGACACTGAGGTCATGTCCACGGTATTTATCTAGGACTTTGGGCATTTTAGCATCCTGGTAAGAGTCAGTTTATATTACACATTGTGGCTATTTTATGGGCTGATTCCAGTGTTTGTAGACTCCTGTATTCCTGACATTGTTGAGAAAGTGTTGAGACAGCATTTAGACCATGATGTGGGGAGATAAAAGTTTGAAAATAACTGAGCAGTTAACTAAATAAACAAAATATAAAAAAGCCAAATAATTTAAACATTTTAGAAACTTGACTTAATTGGACTCATAATCTCAGTATTTCTATAATCCTGGGTACAGCCTCTGACTCAGAATTGCTGGCTAAGAATTTGAGCTTTTGCAGACACAGTTTGGCTCTGAATAAGGTATTAACAGTGGGGACTGATTAAAAAACAATCAAATATTGTGATTATGTAGCAGCCAGTGCCCTGAGAGTAATGACATTCGGATCTATTTCATTTCCTACCCCAGGTCGTCCTCAGCTTCCTCTTTACCTGGAAAACTGTCTGCTGCAATGATAAAAGAGAGTTTGTGGAGAAGCAGAACCTTCTCATTGTGTCTGACTGTATATATACTTTCTTTATACAGAAATACACACATTTCTATTTCTGAGTTTATGCCCTCTGACCAGTGCAGCTGCACCTCTTCAGCACAAGTAGCTATAATTTCCTTTTTTTCTCCAATTTAAATTAGTTTTTTTTTTTTGGCATGAAAATAGATTTATGTTGCAAAGGCATATAAGAGAACATAGTGGATAGAGAAAAAGAAAGCAAAGGAAATTACAATACAAAGCAGTTATATTAGAAAATAATTTAAAAGAACATTAAAAAAGATGAAAAAGATGTATCTTGGGTATCCTAACATCTTCTGTAATGTCCACCCAGTCTGATTATACAAATACTGTCATGTCAGAAGCTCCATGTATGGTAATTTTATACATTACACAGATTATACATGTCATTAAAGACTGCTTCATGCATGTCCACAGGTTATTTGTTATCTGTCTGTGTTGCCTTGTGGCAGCAGGTAATCATCTGAACTGCTAGTCTTGCAGTGTTTCTATTTTAGCCCAACAGAGAGTTTTTATCATCTGGCAGGGTCATAGAGCCTGAAATTGTTTTTTCGAAACTATAACTATTTTTTGTTATTATATATTTAACTAACCTTTATGGATAAACCAACGATAAACTGACAATAACTGCCAATCACAGGCAGGTAGCGATCGAGTATGTTCTCGAAGTTACAGAGAGGTGTGAGTGGTTTGATTTTTAGGTGACATTGTATCTTATTCCATGAGACCTCTGCGTGAACAGCAAAGATAGTATTTTCTAGACCTGTTCTGGTTCGGGGCTCCTGGAGCATTAAAACAGTCGCTGGAGCGTGTAGGGTGGTAAATTTAATCTAGGGGCCTCAGAGGGGAGGCAGCAGCATGTCCATATTTGAAATCCCCATAATCCAGAACTGAAAGGAAAACTGGTGCAACAAGTACAAGTCAGAGGGAAGCCGCTGCTGTTTCTGTACAATAGGCCAAGCACCAGCAATAAGGTTTGCTGGTTCTACATTATATTTAAATTGTAATTTCTTATCAAGCCAGATGTCAAGATATTTAGATTCTGTGACCCTTTTGGTAGTGGAGAAATGCATATTATTGTCATTTATATCTCTGGATCTGGACAATGGCATAAAATGTGTTTTATTTTGTCATAAAGTACTAATTTAAGGTTAGTAAGGGCATCTTGCAGTACATTAAACCTGCATTAATTGATTTTTTGGCTACTTTGGGGCAGCAGAACACAACATCGACATCACCTAATAAAGCCAAGGCAACTATAATCTATAATATAATTTTAGAACAATGGATCAAATGACTATGTGTAATGTGAAATGGGTCGCTTGTAGTGACAAACCAACAGAGAATTATCACCTGACTCTGCATTTCCCCTCAACTCTACGGAGCATTATAGCGTTTTTCAGCTCATTGTTTTCATTTTCTGACCCTTAAACTTTCATTGTTTCACAGACAAAATTAGTGACCTCTGGAGGTGGTTTGAGGATTCAGATTTCAAGCCATCTTCAATGCTTCTTGGATGCATTTACACTAAGCTTTTTTGAGACTGGCTAGCTATTCAATCTGGCCAAGATGCATGATGTGTAAATGGGATCATAGTCATTTGATCATTGTTGTTAAAAATATTAATTAGAGTAGCCTTAAAGGAGTTGTAATTTCTCAGTGACTAATTGCACAGAATCAGCAACGCAAAAAACAGTATCGTCTGCATAAAGGCGAATTTTATGGTAAATGTTTTTAATATTTTGGACACATGCAGAGGGAATGTGTCTCTATAATAATGACTATGATAATGATAATAACAAGTCTTTTTTGCATCTATTCTGATGTCGATATGTGTCACAAAAACAGACAGAGAAATAGACAATTACATTCTCACTCACTGGATGTCAATATGTGCACTCAGACATGTGCAAATAGACAATGTGTGTAGTTGTGTGTGTTGGGGGGGGGGTGTTGTCAGAGACCCTTGACGCTCTCTCTCTCTCTCTCTCTTTACCTCCATATCTCTCCACCCCTCTCTGTCTCTCTCTCTCTCTGTTTTTCTCCCCACCCCGCTCTCATTCCATCAGGTCCTCACAACACACACACCACAGCCTCCGAACGCCTCATCTCCTCCACCAGAGCGAGAGGATCAGAGAGAGGGAGAGTAGAAGTGACGGGAGAACAACAGCAGCATCACGACAAGCATCTCCCTCGCTGGGGGAGAGAGGGAGAAAGAGAGAGAGAGGTGGGGAGAGGAGAAGTGGAAAGAGTGAGGAGAAAGGAAAAGAGGAGAGAGAGAGAGGGAGAGCACAACACAGTGAGAGAAATAAGTTTTTAGTTGGAGGGAGGACAAGCAAGGGAGAGTTTGGAGTGTGAGCGTGGTGGGTGGCAGTGGGGGGATTGGGAGCTTCATTTTCCCTTTTCTTTTATCGGCTGTGACCGCTGCCTGCCTCCTCTCTTCTCCTTCTCCCCTCCTCCTCCTCCTCTTCTTCCTCCTCTCTGCTCCTCTTCTCATCCCAACTCTCCTCTCCCAGCTCCCGCCGTGGGGTCTCAGCTCTCCGTCTCCCTCCCCCCCTCCCTCGCTCCCTACCTCCCTCGGGCCCTGCTGGGAGCCTCCGGGCTGCTGCGCCGCAGGAGGATGTCTCGCAGGGAGTCTCCGCCGCCGCCCTCGCCACCTCCACCTCAGCAGCTGCTGGGAGTGCGGATGGGAGAGGTGGAGTGCGAGGATCGTCCGGAGCGCACTGAGCCACTGTCGGACGCCGAGAGGGAGATCATCCAGGACACGTGGGGGCACGTCTACAAGAACTGCGAGGACGTGGGGGTGTCTGTGCTCATAAGGTGAGTTTTGTCAAGAGGTGAAAGCCGAGGGTTTTATTGTCACTGTGAAGAACTCCCACGTTTGTCTCAGTGTGTGTAAACTTTCAACAAGAGATCAGTTAATATATTGTCTACAGTTTAAGGCTGTCTGTGTTGATGTAATGAGTTCAGTTTCCCTGATGTTCCAGCTTTCTCTGTCTGTTGCTCTGTTGACGTAGATGCTTTCTATTAATTCCCTGTGATCCATACAAAATATGCATTACGCTTAAGCATAGTCTTACCACACCAAACTCTCACCTCAGCCATCTGTAACCTCAACCTGAACATAATCATTTCCAACTTAACACAGACTTCATCTCAAGGATTTTACCTAAACATGGCCAGTTTTACTCCAGTTAGTTGGACAATCGTAGCACTTCTGGCCATGACCCTGCTGTGATCATTAATTGTGCGCCAAACACAAACCCAGGGTGATGATTTGCTACTCAGAACATCTGTTATTGTTGCACATTATGAAAATGTTTGGAATTGTATTTATTGTATACATTTACAAAGTCCCCATAAATGCATAAAGATCAGCTGAAAATCTTGTTTTTGCTGACCTCCAGTGGTTTAACTTATCTCCTTGCTGCAGTGATGTAGGAGTGCAATCCAGGTGTGCCGGTGCAGTGTGACATCACTGTGAATGTGGTTACAGGTGCAACAGACTTGAAAGTTTTACCTTTTAGTGAAACACTGTTTTTCAGCCTGATATACCCCTTTAAATTCAACTTGTCCCAGTTGTTCCTGGGTTTAGGCTGCAAAATAATCTGATACCTGTTCTTATCTATTATCTATCTATCTTATCTATAAGTCCCAATTTACACCATGTGTTGAGGCAATAACACACACATACAAAGAAAGAGATAGTTCTTGTGTACAGTAATTCATATGTCATAGCATTAAGATGGGTCAGCAACAGATACTGACACGTTATGTAGGAAACCCAGTGACAACTATAACGGAGGCTGTATTTTACATAGGCCACACACACACACACACACACACACACACACACACACCATGTTCTGCACCCATTCCCTCAACTTCTCACCAATAACTGAGCTGTGACAAGTGTAGGAAAGGAAGGAACATCACATTCCTCATAGTCCACTTCTCCTCGCACTACAGGATGACAAGATACCCAACGTCTTTGAGATTGCGAATATGTTGAATTTGTGCCTCATGCATTTATATTTATCTTGGGTAAAATTAATGCATAATGTATACAGTATATGATAGCGTATGCATCTTTGGATATACTGTAAGCACCTTGTTCTTATATTATTCATGGCTCTTGCTCAACCATTGCTACTGTCTTCTTAAGCTGTCAAAACATATCCATAACCATAAAATCAAACATTTCTTTCCAAGAGCCTAATCTTCAACAGGCAGTAATTCTCTGTGAAGCTTCACTGCAAAGTGTTGCAGACCTACTGGATGTAACACAGCTCAACTGTGTTTTTCCTGCTTCTTTTCATGTTTTTTTTTTTTTTTAATATATTAAAGAAGAAAGACATGATTCGTTTGAATGTCCCCAGCTAAACTGTCTCAATGTTACACTAAGGAAGCTCTTAAGGGCTTTTTAAAATGGACAGCGAGTTGTAGCCAAAGAGACTGATGTGAGTGAGACAAACTGATTTTCGGTTTGGGGTGACGAGAACCCCTGAGGGGGAGAGTAGGGGCAGAGAGCATCTTTTGTGCCTGTGTGTGTGTGTGTGTCTTGTGCTCTTATCTGTGGATGACAGCAACAAGCTTTGGCACTTAAATGTCTCCCTCCATGCTTTGCTATCTGTCAAATTTCTTATATATATCTCCCTAATTTGGCATATTTTCTCCTCCCTTGATGAAAAGATGGC
This sequence comes from Macquaria ambigua, assembly GCA_008360985.2. Classification (NCBI taxonomy): domain Eukaryota; kingdom Metazoa; phylum Chordata; class Actinopteri; order Centrarchiformes; family Percichthyidae; genus Macquaria; species Macquaria ambigua. The sequence continues at coordinate 491,627 of VMKM01000109.1, read as the reverse complement.
TTCCTCTCAAATCTCAGCTGGTCGTGATGACCATCAAAATCAATTATGTTAAAGCTGCCAAGCACATAACATATCCAGGAATTTGTTTTGCTGACTCTTGTGTATATATATATTGACAACTTCTCGTAGCTAAGGAGCAACAGAACACACATAATGTATGAACATATACACATAATGTATGAACATATACACATAATGTATGAACGGGGTTCCAGACAGTCAATGACAGAATATGCACAACTAGAGCTGCAACTAATGATTATTTTCATTATGGATTTAATCATACTCAGCACCATTCACAGATACCAAACCAGGAACAGTCATCAGCTTTGGCCTGCTTATTCGCTTTCTTGCTGAGAGTGAGACAAGAAGATTGATACCACTCATATCTGTGTAGTAATTATGAAGCTACAGCCAGCAGCCAGTTAGCTTAGCTTAGCATAAAGACTGTGGGAAACAGCTAGCCTGGCTCTGTCCAAGGGAAACAAAATCCATTTACCAGCACATCTAAAACTCACTACTTAACATGTTATATGTTGTTTGTTTAATCTGTAAAAAAACTGATGTGTCAAAACACAATGTGGGGACTATTTCTTGGTTTAGAGCAGTAACTTCCTGGACTCTCTCCTGTTGTCTGGCAACCTTGCTGTGATGATAAGAGTAGCTTTAGAGGTGGTAGTAGGTGGATTTTGTTACCTGTTTCCAGTCTTTATGCTAAGCTATAAGCTAACCAGCTGCTGGATGTAGCTTCATATAGACATGAGAGTGGTATCAATCTTCTCATCTAACTCTCGGCAAGAAAGCCAAGTGTCAATATTCGTTTCAGAAATTCCTCATTGCCAACTGTTTGTATGTTGGCATTTTGAATTTACATCCCTAACAAATAATCAAACAAACAATGATTTAGTTTGCGAAATGCTAGAAAATCTATCCCAGAGTTCAAGATGACGCCTTCAGATTGATTTGTCTGACCAGCCCTCTAAAACCCAAAGATATTCAGTTTACACTCACATAAAACAGAAAAGCTGCTAATCAGTGAGTGTTTGGCATTTTTGCTTGATGAAAGACTTAAATGCTAAATCAATTATGAAAATTGTTGTCAAGTAATTTTCTGTCATTCTACTAATCGATTCGACTGATTGTTTCAGCACTTTGCGCTTCATTTTCATTATTCTACGTCTGTGTGATGCTCAAGGAGTGTGATTATCAACAGTTGGCTGGCAGTTCCTCAGTTACTTAACATAACCTGGGGCTGACACTGGGTCAAAGTCTTGCATGGTTGAGATCAGTGCACAACATCCCCCATGGGAACGTGGATTTGCATTTTCATGTCAATCCATGTGCCTGGATGCATGGAGAGAACAGACAGTGACAATAGCCTCAGTTGATCTCACCAATGCGTACAAATGCAATTGCACCAAAGACTGAGAGCCCCCCAGCCGTCAGCAGAACAGTACATATGGCAGCTTTGTGAATACAATCAAACCCTGCATACTTTGACTCAAATTGTGCTGTTGTAGTGACAGTGCCGATGGGAGGATTCAAGCACATTTTCACCAAGTAGAAGACAATTAAGTGTCACAATGAAACAGAATTTTGAGACACTTTCACTTGATTCATTTGAGGCATTTCTTGCTGTATTTATAAGAGGACACACACATAGGATTGATTAACTGTAAAAGCGTTGTGGTATCTGTTAAGGTAATCATCAATGGTACACTTATATTGCACAGAGCAAGGCCATTATTTCCAATAGAGAGCACAGCTGCGTTTACCATAGTGACACGCACTGCTCTGGTTTTCCACCAAGTTTAGTGGTCCAGAGCTTAAACAAATTGGACTTGTACCTCAAATGTGCTGAAGTTATGACGGTGCAAGTTTTGCTGTAAAAAATGTTTGTTTGTCTCTGAATTCCCTGTGTTATACAACTCTGGCATGGCAGCAGAAAATATCTGAGAGGATGGAGATAGCAGGTTAGAAAACTAACATTGTAATTGTTAGCATATACCACATTCATTCCAACGTAGCATCGTTTTTTACTGAAAAAAATTACTGAATACACTATTCACTAAACAGTGTATTCCCACTTCATGATGTAATTCTCAAAAAAATAAACAAAATACACACAAAACAAAACCACAAATTTGTGAAATCCCTGTTAAGCAGGAAGCATTTTTTTAAATGTAAGAAAGTAGCAGATACATCAACAGTAACGTATATGTTTGTATTCATTGTATTCAATATAAAAAACACAACATATAGACTCAACATGTAGAGAAAAGGAGGAAAACAAGACTAAGAGTCTACAGCCATGCTAGTGGCTCTGTCAGACTGCACAGCAGTGTTTTGAGCTAAATGCTAACATCAGCGTGCTAACATGTTAACACTGACAATTTTAACACCCTGATATTCACCATCTTAGTGGAATCTTCTGGGAATGTCATTAGTTTTGCAGGTATTTGGTTATAAACCAAAGAAAATTGTAACCTAGTGGTGGTGCTACTTGAAAAGTCAGAGGATCAACAAAGTTATTACAATTCATCCTCTGGCGACCATGAACATCTGAACCACATTTAATGGCAATAACATCCAGTAGTTGTCAAGATATTTCACTCAAAACCAAACATGTTAACCTGCTGGTGGCACTAGAGGAAAAGTCAGGGGATCACCAAAGTCATCGGGATTCATCGCCTGGGGAACATGAATGTCTGTACAAAATTTCATGGAAATCTATCCAGTATTTGTTGAGACATTTCAGCTGATAATAGGTTTACTAAAATCAGGACTATATGGGTTATTTTTATCTGTCAATAATTAAGCCAGCGGTAGGGAGTCATAGAGTTTGCCTTGAAGGTCCGACAGTGAGGCTCAAGGTTGTTCATGGTACTCCAAAGAATTATAAAAACCCTTCCAGTCTAATCAAAGTGGGATTAACAAGCCCCACTAATGGTGCTGTGTTGGCTTTGATGACTTCATTTAAATGCAGAGACAGGTGCAAGAAAGTGCTCAGAGCTCTCCAAAGTACTAAACACCAGTGCTCCTCTCACACAGGGACAAAATGTTTCTCACCATACCTCTATCGACACATAGTATTACAGTTCTGAAATGATCTATTAATGATCAAGTAGTCACTGTGGCTCCCCACATTTTTCCCATCAGGACAGTCTTCACACTTCACATTCTACATGGATGTTTTGGGATTTTGTCCCATTGGTACTCAGCATGTGATGAGTGCATTCACATCAAAACTATTACTGTATCTAATAGCTGTATCCACAAGTGGGAAATTTTAATTGAAAAATCAACTTCTCAGTGCTATCTGGTGGACAAACTATGTAATGTTGACACTGTTTCTAAATGACCTCAAACCTAGTTTAGTATTTCTGTACTGCAATTTCACTTATCGGCCTGAATCTGAAGTTTGATATTTGAGTCTGTGACAGGAGGTGAACTCTCCTCATCTATTAGTAAACCTTTAATGATAGTTTATATTTGCAATTTTTATATTTGCAATCTTTGTACTGCAACTGTTGCTCAACAATTTCCCTCAGAAAAGTAAAGTTCCATCTTATCTCATCTTATCGCTCCAACCTCCACACCCTCGTGCACGTGATTACTGGGGATACTGGGCTGAATAAGGGTACCATAGGGTACATGTCTTGAATACCAAGTTTGGGTCACAAAAAGTCACCACTCCTCTGGTCATATAGTGGTTCAGGTGACATGACCAGAAACTGGATGATGGGGACTTTTGGATGCTGAAACACCAGATCAAGAAAAAGGTTTCCTGTGCCTTTTGATGTGCCCGTTGCATATATTCTTTTAATGTACTGTAAAACCATGCCTTGGCTACAGGGGATTAAACATTTATCATTCTAACACAAGAAGACAGGCACAAGAAGAAGAACTCTTTTTCTTTTTCTTCAAAGAAAACATCAGAGCAGCACTCTGTTTTCTTAAAGCGCTGCAGTTAACTTTCATGTAAGCAGAACAAGAGCCACCAGAAAGTCTGTATTATTCCTGTCACCAAGGAAAAAGAGTGTGTACATATCGTGACAGCTGGCAGAGCCAAGCTAGGAGTGCTACAGGCAAGCCGAGCCTTTGTAGGCCTAGCATGACACAGGATCTGGGGGATGTGGATGTAGTGTAGCAGGGCTGCCGAGGGCCAAACTCCAACTGGGAAATAACTGTACTAGCAATTCTAGTCAGCTGGAGCACTGACAAGATGTAAAGTGGGTCAGAGCAGAAGTGTGTATGTGTGCACACATGTAAATCCATCAGTGTTTCAGTCAGTGTGTGTCTCTATGTCTGTAAATTTCTAAAGCTCTGTGTTAACAATTATACTTTGCATTGTTGTCGGGGAAAACTAGCCGAACAATATTTAATCTGTCAAATTTCTCGTGGAAACTTTCTTATTGCTTTGGCATACTCTCTTTCCTCTCTCTTGTTGAGCTGCTGTGAGCTCACAGTCGGCTGTGATCAAAACTGTCAAACCCCTGAGTCATAACAAATCTTCGTAACTAGAATTCCACAAGACAATTTACATTTTCTTTGTTTATCTCTCCTCTTACATCTACCAGGGTGGTTTAAGAATGGAATTTACTACATCGGCACCCAAAATAACTCTCGTTGTACACACTGGGCAGACCTCAAACACAATCCAGACGCATCAGAGATAAGTGTCATTTTCTCCCACGTCACAAGTCTTGAATGAGTTTTGAAAAGCTCTGAAGCTTTATTTTCTGTTTCTCAGGTTTGTGGGAGAATGTCAGGACAGGTTAGCTGTAGTACTCTTATATTTACTTACTTTCTCATAACCAAACTATATGAGGGTTCACTTCAAGGCACACTAACAACCTGGCTTTAGGGATGGAAATGTCGGTCTGTTGGTCCAGACTGAAATATCTCGACAACTATTGGATGGATTGCCATGAAACTGGTCCCCAGAGGATGAATCCTAATGACTTTGGTGAACCTCTAATTTTTCCATCATCAGGTCAGAATTTCAATTTGTCCAATACTTTCCTTTATGACCAAAAACCTGCAAAACTAATGACATTCCCATCTGGCTCAGCTCTACTACTGTGCTTAGTGCTAATCAGCAAATGTTAGCATACTAACACGCTAAAAGTAAAATGGTGAACATGGTAAACTTTATACCTGCTAAACATCAGTATGTTAGCATTGTCATTGTGAGCATGTTAGCATGCTGATGTTAGCATTCAGCTAACAAGCAGCACTGTGCCTAAGTACAGCCTTAGAGAGCGGGGGCTGCGTTGGTGGTGGCGTGTTGTTTAAGGTACCGGTGAGACAATGAAATATGATCCAGGAGGTCTAGTTGGAGTAACAGATTAATGTGTTAAAGGCTTATTAGACACTAAAACGCGTCAACACACTGGCTCCATTCAAATGAATGAGAGGGCTGCATTTTTTTTTTTCACGTAGAGCTCAACTTCGTTTGATTGCGGCCATAGTCTTGTTAATATTCGATGGAATTCAATAGAAAAGATGGCAATTATTTTGTTAACAACAAAGAGCCAACTAAACCATCATGAAATTTAATTTTCTTTCAAACATTCACCTTGCTTGTAAATATGTTGGCAATTTTTACATGTTGGTCTCGTGTCTGAATAAGCAGCTGATTCATTTTTACAAAAAAGTCAGGACAGCAACCTTACTAGGTCGGCCGTCAGATTAAGGTAAAGGGTACAGTAACACATGGTTTTATCTAAACAGATCAAATATACATCTGCTGTTCTCAACAGTGATCACAGATTAAAGCTTGATTTGATTAAATTCATGCAAGAATCCATCCTGTGCCTGTCAGTGAATTTCAGTGAAGTAACAGTATTTACACGAGTACGACATTGTGGAAGCAAAAAAAATATTATACAGCTCTTTTTAATCTGCTGAATACTGTGCCTTCAGTGGGTGTCTTTCAGGTTGATGCACTCGCATAAACAGCACCAGACATGCTTGAAAATTAAACACCACTCTTCAGCACACCTGCATCCAATTACATTCAAAGGGTCTGATCAATCTTAACTATCGGGGCCTCATCAGCGCTACTGCACTGTAAAGGATTCTGCCAGGCACCTCCTGTCACGCTGATGGTGCAGAGGTGGATTACACCACTTTACAGACATGAAAAAACGTGTGTGTGTGTGTGTGTGTGGGAACTGCACTTTAGTCAAAAACCTACTTACTAAGGAAGAAAATCAGAAGAGATTGATTAGAATTGATGGCATCTGTTCATTTAAAGGCTTCAGGATATTGTTTGCAGACTGACTGAGGGTCATATTCTGATCATTAGTGTTATGAAATTGGAAAGACAGTGACTTTGTAGCCTCTGCCTGTTTGTTTCTTGGGTAAATTCTTATTTTTCAAGCATGAGTCCTCTCATGCTTTGATGAAATGTTGTGACGCATGCATGGTTCTCATTATGACTGATTTGCTTTATTATGGGCTTCTGATGGAATTTGTCCCGGTTTAGCCTAATAGATGTCATAGCTGTCTTGTTGGGTTTACTGCCAACAACAATTCAAGAATAAATAGTAACAACAATGTTAAGCGAATATGCCTTTCTTGATCGCGTAATGTGCTTGGGGTCTTAGCGCTTCGCTCCCTCTCCTATCCGTATTCAGGATTTTAGATCTTGTCTTTCTTCTTATTATTCTTTGTAAAATTCCTCCAGAAATATGATACACAACCAGAAAATTATACACAGCAGGAGCATTTCCCTCTCCTCATTTATAATTCCTTCTAAGCTTTTCTTCACCTAAACTATTATTTGAATTGTAATTATATCGTCATTTCACCAGACATCGATGCTATATTTCTGCTCTAATTACCTAGCCTCCTCATCTCTATTCTGAAAAGGGATAGGGATGATATTACATGCAACAAAGGTTCCCAAATGGCATCGAACCAAGGAAATTGAGGTTCTATGTTATGTGCCCTAAACACTAGGCCATCAGGACGCCCCTCTCAATTATATATATATATAAAAAGAGCACTCATTAATTAAAAGTGTGTGCAAATTTCACACTGAAAGGTTATGCACGTACAAAGTTTGTAAGACAGAAAAATCTCACATGCTCACAATGACAATGGTAACATGCTGATATGTTTATCAGATACAACGTGTTTACCATGTTCACCATCTTTAGCATGCTAACGCTTGCTAATTAGCATTAAACACAAAATACAGATGAGGCTGATGGGAATGTCATTAGTTTTGCAGGTATGTGATCATAAACCAAAGTATTGGATACATTTTGACCTGATGGTGGCATTAGATGAAAGGTCAGGGGATCACTACAGTTCTTAAAATTCATCCTGACGCGAACAGGAATGCCTGTACCAAAGTTAATGGCTATCCATCCAAAGGTTACAGAGACATTTCTCTCAAAAAACACAGATGTCAACCTGATGGTGGCGCTAGAGGAAATGTTATAGGATCACCAAAGTCTTCAGGATTCATCATCTGGGGACAAGGAATGTCTGTACAAATTTCCATCCAATGCAACCAATAATTGTTGAAATATTTCAGTCTGGACCAAAGTGGTGGACCGACCAACCGACACTGCCATCCCTGGAGTCACGTTGCTAGCATGGCTAAAAAAACAAGTTTTCTTAATATTTTTCTTGTCTAAAGTGATCTGAAATGTTTTCGCCTCCTCAGATTCTTCGTCAACTTCCCATCGGCCAAACAGTACTTCAGCCAGTTCCAGGACATGGAGGATCCTGAGGAGATGGAGCGGAGCAGCCAACTTCGGCACCATGCCCGCAGGGTGATGAACGCCATCAATACTGTGGTGGAGAACCTTCATGACCCAGAGAAGGTGTCGTCAGTGCTGGCCCTGGTGGGAAAGGCCCATGCTATCAAACACAAGGTGGAACCCATGTACTTCAAGGTAACTTCTGGGAATAATCCACTGCCTGATACTATTAGACTTTTGTACATTATTAATCTGTGATGTTCACGAGTTACCATATGATGAAGTATATAACTACAATCACTGTCTATCATCTTGCCACATTCTGCTTTACTTTGGTCAGGGGTTTTCTATAGTTCCCAGAATTGCCCTCATCAATCCCTTAAGGTATATTGACACAGGGGTGTAGGGGTGTTGTTTCACTGCTAGGAGATGTGCTTGATTGGTGTGTCCGTGGAATAACGCAGACTGTATCCTGAAAGATAATTGTCGAGTGCTCTTTGCTGGATTAGTAGCACAGTGGACGGATTTTCTTGCTTCAGCAGCGCCTTGAATTATACCCCAAATTCAAAGAAATGTTGTCATTACCAATCTAATATCACAGGGGATATTACATTATATATGGTTGCATAATTTTGGAGTGTGAAACTCCAATATGATCCCCTCTTCATCTGATTGAAGAGGGGAAGCATATGCTTCCTCCTTTCAAGTCTTTTGAATGTCGTCTGCAGTTGGTTCATAATTGCAGCTGTGAAGAGAACCCATTACTGCCATTTAAGCATCCCTCTTCCGATTGCCTTTAGAATGTGTTTTAAGATTGAATTGATCACTTTGTGAATAAATCATTAAATAGATTAGTCCCACTGTGTATTCCCTGAACTCTTAATCTAATATGTACTAGGGTGAACCTCTTAGGTCATTATTTAGCATTTTTGTCACTTCCTGACTTATCATGATGGTGGTATATCATTATTAGCGCAGAAACAATTATTGGTATAATCTGAATATTTTTTTCTGATTGATTTATCATTTTAGGTGGTTTATCACGCAAAATGCCAAACATTTTTTGTGGTTAAAGCTCTTCAAATGTGAGGACTTTTCCCTTTAATATCATTATGAAATTGAATATCTTCTAGATTCTATGGAATTCTTATGGAAATAATCAACTGATTAATAAATAATGATAATAATGAATATAGCTGCAATCTTAGTCATCATATGCAGTCCCTAAAGACTGCACCAGCTTCTGAACATGCAATTTATTGAGCTTTAAGATTCATTCCTTGGAAATGCTAGTTTGCCAAAAAATTCTCAATACAAGGTCCAACTTGTTGTTTTCGCAGCTTTCAGCCACATCTCATGGCCTTCCTTAGTGGATGGGGTTGCTCAGTTGTCATGGAGATGGTTTAGCTTGTTATCACGTGACCTAGGTATGGAATTTTGGTGACATGATAACAAGTGGTCGTATAGGGGGACGTTACAAAATATACAGTATATGACCACCTGTTATCACATGACAGAAATTCCATATTTAGGTCACATGACAAACAACAAACTAAACCATCTCCATGACAACTGAGCAACCTCTTCTACCAAGGAAGGCCATGAGATGCAGCTGAAAGCTTTGGAGGCACCAAGTAAATGGACCTTGTGTTGAGAACTTCTTTGCCAAGATGCAATTTATTCATTTTGTAACAGTTTTATTGGCAGACAAAAGTGAGAATTGAGGGTTGAGGTTCCACATGTCCCCAGTTCGCACAGATTGTGTACTACAAATGAATAATGTCAGGTTTCATTGCTGTAGCTTTAACGCCACTGCTCATCATTATTTTTGCTTATATATATATATATATATATATATATATATACTTTTTCATTCCTTCCTGTGTTGTCCTTCCCCTCTACTTTCTACATTTTCATTCCCTTTGTGTCGCCTGTCCACCCACTGCTTTCATGTTCTACTGTTATCATTTTCAATTCTCACCTGCCTCGCCCACTTTTCTTTTTTTCTTTTCTGTAACAGTGAATTGGATTCTTTATTTCCACCGCTCTGCTCTCACTTTACCTACTGAATACTGTTTCTCTGCATTACCTTCGTCCTTCCACCTGCCATTATTGCAATATAATTTCCCTCTTTTTTCTACCATGTTAATCAAGTTTCTTTCGCACCCTCCTTTTTCCCAGATCCTGAGCGGCGTGATGCTGGAGGTGCTGTCTGAAGATTTCCCCGAATTCTTCACGGCAGAGGTGCAGATGGTGTGGACCAAACTGATGGGAGCGGTGTACTGGCATGTGACAGGGGCCTACACAGAGGTGGGCTGGCTCCAGGTCTCCAGCTCAGCGGTGTGAGCAGTTTGGAAGAAGAGGGGGTAAAGGAGTTTAAATGGCAAGGAGCTCTGTGAGGATGGTTTCACAGACATGGATAAGATTAACGTGGTAATCCGTGCAACTTTATTTTGGTGACATTTTGGTGCTAAGCCTTCATTGCTGTGGTGTTTCTGCATCGCACTTCCTAGAGATCACTTTGACACCAAACAGTGTAGCCAGACAACATTTTACTTTTCTCCTAATGAAGTTTTAGCTAATGTAAGTGGTGCTTTGGTCTGTGTTTTTAGCCACGGAAGCTATCAGTGCTAATGCTAACTATCCAGTTCTTCTAATGTTTATTCCAAACAAACCGCTGTAGCTGCCAAAAGCATACAACACAACACTCCCTGTGTGGCGTGGGATCTTCCCCATTAAAGAGCTACCAAGTGCTTAGACAAGCAAATCCAAAAGCTTTGATAAACTGGTAGATTTTACATTCATTGACAATTGACCCTTCGCTAAGCCGTGTCCTCCTTAGTTACTGTTGCTAGGCCTGTCAAGCTTTCCAATCTAGCGCGCCACATGATGGCAGATTGGCCGCTCAAAATTCTTAGTAATTTTTCATTTCAACTTCTCCTTTCCAGCTGAACGCTGTCGATTTTTCCACCCGTAGTAACGGTTGCGAGCAGATTTCATCAGCTATCGCTAGCTAGCTAGCTATTTAATGTTAGCTAAGTATATTTGATAATGCTGTCTCCAACCAACTCGTTTGAACAAACATGCACTTGAAGGCTACATAACAGCTACATGATATGACATGCTATATTATGCTAAAAGGCTAAAGCTACATGTCGTAAGTAAAAAGACAGCATCTTCACCAGTTGATGAAACTTAGAATACATGGAAACAAGGCAGCAGTATTGTTCTTGTATTTCGGTGTAGCTAGTTAGTTCTTGTATTATGGTAGGCTACAATATGATAAGAAAAATGAAAAAAGCATCATAGTATCCTTCTGGACTGGCTCCAACGCTGTGGGGTAATACTACACAATGGATATGTCAGTCCTGAATGGAGCTTTTTCATAACCTGTAACCTCATAAATTAATGTACTTGTAATGTGTCATTGATATACTCTGTGGTCTTCAAAGTAACGCTGAGTTCTGTTACCACCATATGTAGTAAGCTAGTTAGCTGGACATGCTAACATTTGCAGCTTAGGTTAGAGCAGACCAACACACTAATAATCTTCTGCAATCTTTAAAACTTTTGGTCTTTGGAGAAAACGCACCACCCTCCAATCTCTTGAATACCGTGTATTGCTCTCACTACAGCTTCATGCACACTGCTTTAGCATGTGGAGAAATCCAAAGCTCGACAGGCCTGCTGTGCCTAGTTACAGATAAGCTAACGTTATGTTGGACAGTCGCTGTTCAGGGGACGGTTTTGGTGAACGGTCAGCTGAAGATGGCGGAAACAGACGTTTAGCCTATTTATACGAAAATGTTGCGGATTATTACTTTACAAAGTTCATTTCTGTGGAAACCTGCGGTGAGAGAAGCCTCCTCCGGTTAAGCCGCACACATGAATACACCTCATGATATTCTGAAAGAGAGATTGAAAGAAACGTTTAGATAAGAAATGATTTTTAAGCTCTGAGAGGGGGGCAGTTAGTTGTTGAAGCCTCGGCTATGGGACCATGGAGCTGCTGACTGTTAATAGATTCTCTTTGTGTCCTACTACAATATATCCTCATGTTTCGGGGACCTGTGCCCCTTTCTCTCTCTATTGATGCATTGCGTGCTCTTAACGTCTTGTTTAACTTTACACAGGTGTTGTTTGTATAAGTGTACAGTGGGCAAGTGTGCATACTCTTCTGCCTTTGTTTACAACTCATTGACACGTCGATCTGTTGACGTGTTAAAGAGGGCTGTTTTTTCTTTGCTGAAAGTCTTTGGCTAGCAGCAATGCTTTAAGTTTTTATTTGCCTATCACTTTCAATACACAAACACTTTCAACATTGTGAAAGTGAGATGGAAAATATCAGCAGGTGGACACAGTCAGCGACCACACATGTACACATTCACATACAGGCATGCTATAAGACCTCCCCTATGCTAATATTTACAGGACTGTCAGTTAGTTTACCTCTTCAAAACCCCATCAGAGAGACGTGCTGCATTAAAGGCTCCATTAAGCGCTTTAGAAAGTCACTCCGGAGGTCTACGAAAAACGTGAGCTTTAGAAGTGCCATCAGTCTGTTTCTTTAGATATCTGACCCATCTAACACAAGCAGTGATATCCAAATACATACATATACATGAAATGCAACGGTTGCTCTAAGACAATGGATGATTTCTTCATGTTTGACAAGAGGAATGGTGGAAGATTTAGTCCTTTAGTCGTCACAACTCATATGCAGACATATTCAGTTATCTGCCCCTCCTCAAACATGCTGCATACTGTCAAACTAACTTTCTTTACCTTACTTAACCTCATGTTCTTGTCACCGGTGCTTCAGTAATCACAGTCTTTGAACTGCATGCAGCAGTCCCCATCTGCGAGTCTCTCTCTAGTCAATTCCCAAACATACACAGCAAATCTGTTTAGGATGGACATTTGATCCAATCTTCAGTTTGCATCTGCTCCTGTGACGTCCTGCATCTCCCATCTGACCCCCCTTGGCATCGGCATCTGGCATTAATGAGGAAGTAATGAGTCTCCTCTCCTCCTCATTTGGTCATTCATCTACTGTAACTTCCCATTGCCTCTGTTAGGACCGCGTCACTGAGAACAAAAACAATTATGATTGGACAGATGGTCTTAAACCCTGCCACGCCATGTCAGCCATTCACAACAATGCTTTATAAAAATGTCTTTCACTCACTTGTAGGACAATTAGTGTAGCGCAGTTACATTTAAGAATAAACATGAAAAATAAAAACATTTATACTGTGTTTTAAGTGACTTCCTGAAGGTATTAATTGCACATTATGCTTTGCCTTAGACTAGTGGTGTCCAAACTTCCTATCATGTTCCCCTTTTGGAAACAGGAATAAATTCACAGCCCCCACAACGTGCAAATTGATTGAATTTGTATCAACCAGGAAGAATATTGGAGTAACTAGTTTAAAAAAAGAAGAAGAAGCCAAGTACAATTTTATGGTAATTATCAAGAACGTGAGCTGCATGTTTCTCATTAGTTTCTGTTGTGCAAATGAAAAAGACAAGTTAAACTTTGCCCAAACGGCAGTGTGCATTAAAAAAAACCCTGAGTGGAAAGGCTGGAAGCAAAAAAAAATAAAAAGTCAAAATATCACAAAAAGTTTTTACGCTTGGCTGAGCTGGAAAAGCTGGTGTAAGCCTATCAATAAAAACAAAATGCGACAAAGTGCAATGGGAACAGGCTTAGCAAATAAACTTTATCTTGATATATCTCCAAATATCTCTTCTGAAATGTCAAGCCAAACAGCCAAGAACAAATCACATTATCTGAAGTTAAGATCTTATTTTCTCAAGCTAACAAGATATTTATCTTGTTATCTTAATATAGATAATTAACCTGCAATGAAAAAAAAAAAGTTGTGCTGAGATAACAAGATAATTGAACTTGTTAAATTGTGATCTTGGGATAACAGGATTAAAACAATAATTGCAACCACAGCCACTCTTGGCTTCAGTATCTGTAAAAAACGGCCATTTACGTTCTACTTGCGCAGACGTTTACTAAGAGCTCCCATTAAACAAGTTCCTGGAGAGTCGTAAGCCTATGTCACACAGAGATAAGTCAGACAAGTGGATAAAGATACACACAGTGGTCAAACAAACCTCAAGGTAAACTATTTCCACTTTGGTTCAAATAGCTCTGGAGGCAGTAAAGCTGATGTCAGTCATAAATGATCCGTTTCAAAATACACACCAGCCCTATTCTTTGCCCGACTTCTGACGTCAGCATCACTCTGAGGTCAGACCTCAAGCACCTCGAGGTTCAGGAATATTTTTGTTAAGCAGAGTTCCCCCGACATCTTGTATATTAAACACTGCGCGGTGTGAAACCCATCTGCAAACACACCCAAACACACGCGATGGAGATCTACTGTTGCTCTTGCTAAGCTGCAGGTTTTGTGTCCCTCTTCGTTTATATGCAGCACGTTCCTCGTCACACTATAAACACACACGCATCCAAATGGCTCTCGCTCACTTTCTTTATCACTTTTCTCACTCACACACACACACACACACACACACACACACATGGTCTTGCATTAAATTGGCCGAGTCGGGCATGTCCTCGCATGCCAAGTGTGCTACAGCAGCACATAATCCAAATATATTTTCAGTCATTTTCAGCTTAAAATTAGACAAACTTTCCTTTGCCCATTAATTCATTTCACACATTCATTCTCTTTCAGCAAATAAGGGCATCACAGCATAATGTGGAACTATGTGTTTTTGTTGTGAAATGTTTCTGTCTATCAGTTGAAAAGTTAGGACTTTATATTTTTCTAAATATATCTATGAGAAGGATTCTATGTATTTGAATACTGTATATGAATATGTCATTGTATACTGCGTTGTTGGTGGGAGCAAGTGCAGTGGCTTTGTAGTGTTTTGAGCATGTTTGCACAGCCTACCACAGACTTGTACCTCTGCAGATCTGGTGAAAATGAATCATGACCATCAATAAAATATACTTGTAAATTTGTCTCTGTCTGTCCAATGAGGTTTTTTTTAAAGAATACTATACATTTGATAGATGATCCAGATGTGATATCACTGGTGAAATGATGAGCACACACGTTACATAACAACGTATATTCAAAGGCAGTTGGCTGTTTGCTCCATCTGCTAGTCCATGCTCACCAGAAAATGTTTCATCCAGTTACATCACCTGGAAAAAACTGTTTGCATTTACACATTTAACTCACATTTTTTCTCTGGAGTGACTTGCAGCGAGGGCAAGTATTTTTTTTCAGAGTTGCTTGACACTTAAAATGTGTTTCTGTCTTTGAGAACAGATGCAGAGCAAGGAGTTAAAACGAGGTTAAAGTCGAACTGACATTTGAATTCTTTTCACTTTTTGTGAAAGGTAACAAAAAAAAAAAATCACAAATCACATTTTGTTTAAAAAGCCAATAGCTGATGGAATAGGAGAGTTGGAGAGTGTTGCAGATATGTGGAGCTCAGAAAATGAATGCTGCTTCTCCTTGGGAGGTCTGGACAGTTCGTAACGTAGCAGCAGATCAGAAATGTATTTTGGCCCTGAACCAGTCAGTGATTTATAAACCAGTAGCATTTTAAAAGCATGAAGTCGGTGCAAAGATCTGAGAACTATAGCGTGACGTGTTCCACTTTGTTGTGTTAGCGAGGAGCAGAAACTAAGGAGAATGGATTGTTTTCTGCGTGTTCTTTTTGTTTAAATGTTTTCGCTCTTCGAGGAGAAATCAGCATGTTTTTTTTTCTGTCTTTCCAGTCTAATCCTGGTTTTTAAATTTCTTTCTTTCTTTTTTTTCTTCAAATTTCCTCAGCCAAAGGTGAACTTGACCCAGATAACCCAACGCAGCACATATCTCCTGCCTGCAGGTAGTCTGTGCAGATACTCTACTTGGTAGTCCCACTGTTTCAGGAACAAGATATAATTAAATGGAATGAGATGTAAATGTTCTTAATCAATGATTAATGGTTGCCTGTTCGCTGCTTGACGCTCCAGGCGAGACT
This sequence comes from Macquaria ambigua, assembly GCA_008360985.2. Taxonomy (NCBI): domain Eukaryota; kingdom Metazoa; phylum Chordata; class Actinopteri; order Centrarchiformes; family Percichthyidae; genus Macquaria; species Macquaria ambigua. The sequence continues at coordinate 475,887 of VMKM01000109.1, read as the reverse complement.
CTATCAAGGCTCCAGTGGGAGGTTCATGCAGGGAGGAGATTTTTCAAATCCATACAGTAATTTATTCAAACCTTACATCTCATCATCAGAGAAGACTTTGTTATATCTGCTTTCTGAATGAAGGGAAGTGTTTTGGAGTTTTTAATACTTTTGTCTTGCTTTCGTAAAATAAATTCACAGATGCTGTATTTCAGTTCAGAGTAATTTCAGTTGTTTATGATTTTGGCATTTTTCACACTACTGTAGGTAACTGTGGAATGGTTGGGTTGAAAATATACTTCACTTAAAGGAATTAATGTAATGCTCAGGAAATTGCTGCCTGGCTTGAGTAATATGAATAGGTGAAGCAGGTAAACCACATCATGAGAGTAGGAAAATAGAGTAATTCTCCCATGAGTGTCTCCGTTGTGCACAGCGTAGTCAACAGGGCACTGACTTGTCACCATGGCGACACATTTTCCCACTGCTAGATATTGTTATTTCCGGAGAGCGCTGGTAACATGGGCTCATCACATCCCATGGAACTGATGCACAAACACACCTGGACAAACTCTACTTTATCCTTTGGAAACACACAGCTCTAATAATAGGTTCACTTCAAGGAGCACAACAGGCTCCATTACTCAGAAACTAAAAATATTAGGGAGAAATGTCTTGACATATTACCTGACTTCAGCTGCTTTGACATTTATCATTTAATTATGTGTGCGTGCAGACACACTCAGACATATCTGTCTCGGGCAGAAGGTGATTATTCGGATTAACCACTTAATCTAAATATAAACTGACAGAGGAGTATAACTTGGTAAGAAATCAAATCTGGGGATTCACATGCTTTTTATTTCTGGTGGCAGGAGGTGTACTGGTTCGTTGAAAAAGTTGCACTAGTATGTTCACTGCTGTGATTCCACCGATCCATGTATTTCAACTGTAATGAGGCTAATAAATGAGTTTTCTCTATAACTGCACTAATCAATATACCAGTTATATCATGGGTCACATGACCATGTATAAAGTGAAGTGGTTCGTTTGTAGTGGAAAAAAACACTGTACTTTGAGCTAAAGGCAACATGCTAACATGCCGATGTTTTAGCAGGTATAATGTTCACCATGTTCACCATCTTAGATTAGTGTGTTAGCATTTTGCTAATTAGCACTAAACACAAAGTACAGCTGAGGCTGATGGGAATGTCATTAATTTTGCAAGTATTTGGTCACAAAACTGAAGTCTTGGACAATTTAAAATTTTGACCTGATGACGGTGCTAGATGAAAAGTCAGAGGATCACTAAAGTTATTAGAATTGATCCTGAGGGGAACAGGAATGTCTCGACCAAATTTCACAGCAATCCATCAAATCGTTGTTTGACACATTTCACTCAGAAATACACTCACTCAAATTTCAACCTCATGGTGGCGCTATAGGAAACGTGAGGAGGTCATCAAAGTCAGTGTGATTCATTCTCTGGGGACCGTGAACGTCTGTGCCAACTACAACAATCCATCTAATAGTTGTTGAGTTATTTCAGTCTGGACCAAAGTGGTGGATGCCACTAGCATGGATAAACATGCATGCAGGATAAAACTACCCAGCAAACAGAATTTAATAACAGGTCTATTGTAGCATACATTGTCCAATTTAAATACAATTCCTGAAATTTATGAACCCAGGAGCTAACTGCTCAAAATGCTTGTAAATTTGCTCCAATAAATCCCATAATTCTTCCAGTCAAACAAGCCCAGAGCACGGCTAAGACAGCCAGCACATGCAGGTTAACACAAATAGCCGCTCTGTGACACTTAAACCCCCTAATTTTTAGGCATTGGTGAGTCCGTGCAGCTCTCCAACAGCACAAAGCTGGAGAGGAGGCCTGAAGAATTTTCCAATTAGGCGTCATGAGCTCGTCTCAAAGCTGCAGATGAGATGCACAGCCACATCGCTGCAACTTGACATTCCTGACAGCCACTTGTGTGAACTTCCATCTGTCTGTTGTCCATGCACCAGAGGTTTCATGACAGAGCGGTGACAGCAGAGTCACAGATGCCGTTGCGGGGAATGTCATCGCTGGCTTGAGAATATCCACGTCCTGCTGTCTGCAAGAAATATAACTTCAGCCTAATGAGACAGAGAATGGGGAGGCTTAGCATTTGATTTGTGTGTGTGTGTGTGTGTGTGTGTGTGTGTCCATTTTGTGTGTATTTAGAGCCGGTCTCTGTCTTGGAGCCATCCTCATTATGTCGCCAGGTTGTTTTTGTTCCACTTAACAATGGTCATCATGTATCTGAGTGGGATGCAGCTTTTATTGTGGCTTAAAATGCTGCAGCAGGTGATCCTCAATTATTCACAGATTTACAAAATGGGAATGCTTTGTCAGAGAGCATGTGAACAGCACACTCACGGTGCCCAGACAATGAATCTTAAGGACTTTGGTGAGCAGGTCAAAATTACAATTTGTCCAATCCTTTGGTTTATGACCAAATACCTGCAAAACTAATGACATTCCCTTCAGCCTCAGCATGCTAACATGCTAAACCAAGATGGTGAACATGGTAAACATTATACCTGCTTAACACCAGCCTGTTAGCATTGTCATTGTGAGCATGTTAGCATTTAGCTCAAAGCATGGCTGTAGACTTAACTGGTATTGGTAGAAAACTTGCCATCAGTTTGCTATGAATGTAACAGATCTGGTATCTGGTAAGTGTTGTGCGGAACCAAAGACAGGACACAGAGGCCGAGCAGGTAAGGTTGTAAGACTATTTACTTGGTTCATAAGAGGAAACCGTTTTGCTTCTCCTGTACTGAAGCCTTATTTTGTCTGTCCAATAGGGGTTTAAGGCATAAAAGAAATGCCCAAAAAATATTGTAATAAAAGACATGAGGTATTTATTTTGCTTATTTTCACCATCTTTTCCTAAATTTGTTTGGGGAATCAGAAACATTACAGTTTTCTTTGCAACAGTCAAGCTCAACAAGGGCAAACTAGTCCAAAAAGGGAGCAGGCAGGCAAAGAACAGGCTGGATGCCAAGCCTGTAAGCTGTAGTCATATGGGATGGATGGAAGAGATCGTAAATATTACCATGTTTACAACTTGAGAGCTTTCACATCATCAGACAACTCAATTGTATGATTGAAGAGTTGGTCATGTATGAATAAAAAACACACTCCACTGACATTACAGCACCATATCTATTACATTTAACTACACTGAACGACGTTAACGTGAACACTATTTACAAGTGAGACACTGCACTGGTAATAATGATATCTACAATCTGAACATGAACATAAGGCTGGGTAGCACAGCAGACAGTCCGGCTACTAAGAGCTGTAGGTGGACTATATATAATACTAGGTGGATGATTAGGGGATTGAGGGGCAGGTGCACAGGCAGGTGATCAGGTCACTGGGTACCAGCAGGAAAACCTGGGGACAACTGCTGGGCAGTGAGGACAGGAAATGTTACAACAGGAAGCAGGAAAAAAAAAAGCCTGAAGGCGGATGCTTTTCATTGGAGATTATGCAGTAAATATCTGAATCATGCACAGTAAGTGCACACACATCACAGCATAGCTTAGGTGTGCAGCAGTGCTGTGCCTCAATAATGCACCATGTCATCTTTTCTAATCTGGGATTGACTAATCCCCCAACGTTCCTGATCCAGCCAGGCAGGCGGAGAGAGGGAGAGACAAACAGGTCTCCTCGGCTGTGGTGAGCGGATTCACTATGGATGGTTCATGTTGACCCTGCTGTCTCTTTGACTGCAGGGTGGTGGGCTCTAGGGACCATGTGCACCACCATCATGTTTCTCTCCACTCTGGCTCTAGTACTGCGCCAGCATTTCTCCAGCCGAGTCAAGACGTAAGTCGTTGTTGTTTTTGTAAACCTTTGTCTAAGCAGAGTGGGGTTTTGCTAGTCATTCATGCTCCTTTTTTGAGGGGCCCTCGGTCATCTCAGTAAGAAAAGAGGGCACATTTGTTTCAGGAAGTATTAACACAACAATTTGCAGCTGAGCCTTTTTCATTTTATAAAAATCCTGTGAGAAAGAACTGAGGAGAGCTGGTCTCAGACGTGTAAATAGCACACACAATTATCACAGAATTTTGGCCATTTTATGATCCATTCCAGCGTTAATGAGCACCTTCAGGCCAGCGCTGTGTGCATATGCTCTCACTAATTAGGACAAACATACTACGTGGTTGAAATTAATCTTGTTTAATTCAGTAGTAATCCAAATTTCAGATGTGTCTCAGAAAGCCTCCTGGTTTAATGTATACCCTTTCTAGGAAACCAGCCAAAATCAGTGTTATTTTGTGATCTCAAGAAGAATTGTTATTTCTGGATCAAAAACTCTTTTATGATTACAGGGAAACAAAATCTTTACACACGTCCTCTCTGGCCTTCTACAGTAATGTCATAAGCAGTGTTAAAACCATCCATGCAGCTCCTGTCTTGTCCAGATTTTACCTCTCAGTAAGTGGAGCTTCAGGGTGGAAGCTTTACGTTTAACACTTTAATTCATATTTAAATACAGTGAAATGGTTTTGCTCTCTTCAGGTGCTCTAGACGTGCGGGGATCTTCATAATGTTTGAGACTATATTGCTTTAGATGTCCTCATCCTCAGGTTGTCAGATATTGATCTCTCTACACAATTATGTGTAATGAGGTGTGGCGCCTCAGTTGGGGATCCATGGCTAATGCCAGAGCATGACAAAGTAGAGACCACTACATGAGTCATATTCCAAGAGCCCTTCTTGCCTTCAGACGCTCAACCCCCAGGCAGGGTCTGTCCTTGGATCTTTATCTCATTACAACGTTTGACATCAACGGACGAATAAAGCAATTATGTGGTGTGAATGACACCACGGTTTGAGGCTCGAATTGATTCCAAGGTGACTGTGTGCTGGGAAACGAGCGCTGATTACTGTGAAATGTTTTTGTCTTTCTCGGTTAGTCAGCCTCGTAGTGACTGTTTTGTCACTGAAGGGAATCTCCGACAGCTGGATGCTGTTCTGAGCTGACTAGAAACGGGTAACTACTGATTGCAAATGCCAAGATTATTAAGTTGCTTGTTAAGCCGCAGTAACACTGATTCAGAAAGCTGATGCTGGGTGAAGATGCCCTTTGTGAAGGTTGTTTTACATAAATGCCAGAACAAACACTTCATTATGATATTTTTTTAAGTTGCAGACATATGCTTTAAATATGACATTTCAGATGGAGTTTAATTTAAGACTATGATACTCAATATAGCTGGGTGATTTAACAAACTATATCTGATGGATTTAGACACTATTTTTCTCAGGGACACTGGGTACATCCAGTAATAACCATTATTTTGTTTTGACATTCAACTCAATAAATAGATAGCAAATAATTATACTGTAATTCAGTTGCTGAAAGGTTGAAAGGAAAGCAAAGGAAAAATGGAGATAAACTGTTTTGAATGTAAGAGGATATGTTTCGTTTTTTTATCCGAAATATGACTGTGTTAAAGGCCAGTGATGAAATAGTCCTGTTGTCTTTAATGGATTCTTTCAATACTCAGCTAACAACGACTTTTCCTAAGAATTACATTTATATATAACTATTTTGCACCAGCTAAATATACGCTGAGGAAACATATTGCCGTCTAGAAATACTGTATCGACATATGGACACATTTTCTCATTAAACATACCTGTAAAATGTTTACCGGCATTTCTACATGTTCATCCTGAACATATAGGAAAAATGTTCTATTGAGCGAATTTGCAACATGTTCATTCTCAGCATTTTTCATTTCTTTAGCCCGATTTAGCTCTTAAATAACCACAGATCATACATAATGAAGTATGTTCTAATGTTTTAGATTTTGTCATTGTGCTTTTCCAGACTTCTAGTCAGCAACTTGTTTTTGTTACTAATTTGATTAGTCTGCACTTTCACAATTATAGCCTGATACTGTGTTTCTGAGGCAAAACAATATCAATACTTGATATCTGTTAATGACGTGTCAGCCGATTTTAAACACAAAACATACACAAACATATGGATCCCTTACATTGACCAAGATAGAGTATGTATTAAGTGGGATGTTTTACAGTTGAACATGAGTCTACAGCTATGCTAGCAGCTCTGTGAGACACATGCTGTCTTGAGCTAAATGCTAACATCAGCATGCTAACATGCTAACATGCTGATGTTTTAGCAGGTATAATGTTCACCATCTTAGTTTAGTGTGTTAGCATGCTAACATTTGCTAATGTTAGCATGCTAATTAATGTTTATCCAATATTTTACGGCAATTCATCTAATAGTTGTTGAAATATTTCAGTCTGGACCAAAGTGGTGGACTGACCAACCATCCAGCTAGCATGGCTAAAATTAAAGTTGTCAGTGCTCTCTCCCAGTGGTTGCTTAGAAAGTAGAAGAAAAAAAAAAACAATTATAAAAACGTGCACTGGAAAATGTTCAGAAGCACTCGCAGAATTAACGTTTCTTTTCTTGACAGGATTAAAAGACATCATCAGGGAATCCAATTTGATTTGTGTGCGCTCACTGAGTAATTGTTCCAGCCAGCTGCACTGCTTTACAGACTGCGGTAACAACATGACTGTTGATCCAGAAAGTGCAAAATAAACCTCCTTGAAACAGGGTTATTTTCACTCTGCATTTGTATTCAAATCATTAGGAGGTTTTGTTGAAGAAATGCCAAAATAAAAATGAGTCACAGACACACACACGCTGACCAGCAGCCCTCTGTTTGTCTGAGACTGTGTGACATATAACCCCACTCTTTCTGTTCGGCAGCAGATTACGTTCCCTGACTTGCAATGGTAATGGCTATCCCGCCATCATCACTTCACTCTTCACCAAGTGTTTCTCATCATTATCTCCTTCACCTAATTCATTATAATCTTAGTCTATGATTATAACACACAGCTCTGTCCACTCTGACCTCCTCCTCACCTCCATCTCTCCCTCCTCTCAGCTTTCCAAAAGACTCGGGGGAGGAGGAGGAGCCGTGTGTGCAGAGCAGCAAAGACTCTGAGAAGTGACCCTCGCTGTGTTACCAGGTGTCCACCTCAGGTAAATATACTGGGGTTTTCTTTGTGTGTGTGTCACCAGTTCCTTCCACAGACGGGTCGCTTTTGCTATTTTTGTGACAATCTGGGATGTCAGAGTCGACCACATCTCAAATTTTGTCTACTTGTTCAAAAAGGTCTGATGGTACTTTAATCTGGTGAATAACTAGAGCCTTTATGAGCAGGATTAAAGTGTCTGACAGCAACTGTTTAATCACTGTTCGGAATGACTGCTTATGACTTAAACTACATGTAGTTAACCCTTTAACATTTAGATTTCCCCTGTTTTCCAAGATGGTGGAGTCTTTAATGAATCTTCTTGGGGGCCCATGTATGAGAATCTAAATATGTTGAGTTATTTATTTGATGATGAAGCTCGTTACGGAAGTCTTTCCTCCTTGTCTTAGTGACAGACAATTGGATAGTAGGCCTGTTGCAATTTTTATTTCACCCTCATTTCACTCTGGGCAACAATAAAAGGATTACTCTCTACAGTTGATACAGTAATAAATAAAATGTCTTTACACTGACTTAACAGTTTGTTAGGTAAACTTGTAGAATATAATGCAGTCCAACAGCCCTAAAATAAATCATCTAATTGAGCTTTTCTTTAGGAAACAGGTGAGCTTCTCCTGCACAACATTTCTGTTGGGTGCCTCATTTCTAACTAACTAACTAAATTAATGAATCCACTCATCCATTCATTCAACTCGATGTTTTTGTTTCCCCATAACAAATTCAGGAAAAAGGCAGCGCTTGAGTGGTTAAAAAAAAACACCATAATGATCAAGACATGAGGTGATTCTTTTGCTTTTTTACCACTCGAGTGCGGCCTTTCTCCTTCAGCTTTTGTTAACGTTGTCTTTGGTTGTTTTTGAGGCTGTACACTGTGGTGGGGTCAAATTGGACAGCATTGTAAAGTGTTTCTGTTATTTTGTCCACCCACATTCCAAGTGTTTCTGTCATGTTCAGGTTAAAACATCTGAAATATTTTGGCATGACTTTAATAAAACACCAGTCTGCACACAAATAACAACAACATAATTGAGGAACATCTGTCTCATGTAACACCGAAGCCACATTTAGTCTAAAACAGGAATGTGTTTTATCTCTCCACAGATATTTAGGCAAAGATCAGACTTAATAGGTATGTGTTCAACAGGTGAGACCTGCGTTATTCTGACCAAATCTGTGCACTTCACACTGGCATCCCTTTAATGTTTATAACACAATGCCAGTTGAAATATTTTCCATTCATCAGAAACACTGCAGTAAAAGCTAATCTACAATTTAAAGATCCACACCATCTACACTGTCACCCTATATCTTACCAGCAGAGCCGTTTTGATCCTGCACACTGTTACTCTACTCTACTACTCTACAGTTTGCTCTCTGAGTTGAAGAGTATCAGTTTCTAGAGTCAAGTTTCATTGTAGGAAACTGTGTTGGACACTTGAGGGGGCGGACGAGGTCAGCGCAGTGATCCAGCTCACTGGCTTGCTGACACACTGTGTGGACCGGGGACATCATCATGGCTAGGAGGGGAGACAGCTGGGCAAATGACGCGTGTTTGCCAGAGCACTGGAGGGATGTGCGAGAGTGGAGCATAGAGAAGAGACAAAACCACAGAGTAAGACCGTCTCTGTCCTCTGAACCAGTTCTGTCCTGCTCGTTCTCTCTCTGTGTTCACACGCAGTGGCCTGAACGTTGTGCGGTCTTGTTTTCTAGGAATTGTCTTTCTCACAGCTCTTGTATATTTAACTGTGAACAGACTGAACTCAGAGCTGCTGTGTGTTGTTTTCTCCCAGTGCAGTCAATACTAAGTCATTTACACTGTCTTTTATGTTTTCTCTAATTGTCCAGCAGATCAATCAATGTTAGTGCTCCTTTACTTATCGCTGTGCTGAATCTCGTGTAATAGCTCTACTAAGTATTTGTATGTTTTACACAAATGAAAATCATGCATGACTTGAAAAACCCACAGGGATCAATAAAGTTAAATCTTCAGAAGCAGCACGTAATGCACTTAGCTTGTTAGTATCGTACATTTGTATATTGTATGACCCTCCATATGTAGTGTGTGGGACATCATGTAATGATTGCATATCTGTTTGTCCTTCGTATAAAAACAATAATTCAAGATCAATACGTTTAAAGTAAAGACTTTACTTTGATGCCAGTGGTTCTCCCTGTAGACCAGGTGATCTGCAGCTGAAACCTGCATCTCCTTAATGCTTTTTGATAGACTTAATAATTAAACTGACATAAAAATCTGTTCTAATTAATGTATTAATTAGCTTACTTAATGAACTCAGTCATTATGAAGCTGTGCCCCCAGTAAATATAACAAACAGAAGGACAAATCTGCCTGTCGGCACAGACCCCGTCTCCAGCTGTGTGTGAATTTTTTAATTTATCTGGAAAGTAAATATCCAAAATAACTTAATAACTAACCGCCCGAGTGTGAGTGACAGACAGCCGTCATGTTATTTATAAGCTACTTGGCCACCACGTGTTTCCAAATGAACACAAAGCCATTAGTGCTATTACTCCCCTTTGGAAAAAAACTGTTTTTGCTTGCCACGTACCAAAAAGGGGCAGTGTTCAGTGCAGGAAGTAACATCATTTGGGATTAAATTAAAAGGGTTGGCAGTAAATGTTTTGCACATAGATACGATATGGACGCTCCATTAATTACATTGCCACATAATGTAATTTGACAAAGTTTAGGCCTCTCGCAAAAGTTTATTTTCAGCACATCTTCTTACCAAATGTTGGAAAAACATGTCTGTAAGGGAAAAGCTTGTAGAGGATCTCATCTCTGGATAAACGTCATTTAAATACTTTCATCAACCAATAGAAAACTCAACTTGAAATAACACACGTTTTGGTTTTAAATTTTAAGTGTTTCTCTAAAATCTGCTCCATCAGGACTCTGTGTGTGTGTGGTTTGATCAAATTTGATTGACAGTGCTGTAAACAAAAACAAACAACCCACCAACTGTCATTAGATTTTGATTCAAGTGTTGCCAAACTTTCTTTTTCTTATTTTGTTTGTTGCCAAACTTTCTTCTTCTTCCTCTATTGACATAAACAAACAAGAACAAATTCATTCTACCACCCAGTGACCATAAACAAAGTAAACATCATATAGTTTACAGAAGAAAAAGAAAAGAACAATTCTGAGGAGTTACAATTCACATAAGCTTTTAAACAAAAAAGTTTTCACAGCCTTTGGATTAATAGAAAAACAAATCGAGTCAATGAACAGCTTAAAAACAAGCATTTTTGCCTGCAAATTTGTATTTATGAAATATGAAATAGCCAATAAGGTTAAAAGAATAGAAATATACAGTAATAATCATATATCTTCTAGGATACCAAACAGTATATTTTCTTCTATATGGCTGTTGATAAAAATACAAACGTTATTCCAAAAAATGTTGCCAAACTCTCATTGGTGCACAGAAAAACATGACATCACCTTTTTCCATCATGACCACACCCACTTCAAACCAGTGAGAAAAGCAAAGACAAAAGCACAAACACAGAAATCTCTCAAAACGGTTTTAACATTTGCTAAAAATGGTGTCTTCATGTAGGACCCCTTCACTCATAGTAAGAAGCTGATTGAGAAAATAGGTTTAAAGGCCTTTAATTGAATATAGTTTATATAGATAGTTTTAGAGTGCCTTCAAACATCTGTCCAAAAACAGAAGAAAATGTGTCTTCTAGGCTAAACTGAGTTGTTAGTTTTTGCATTGATCAATGAGGACTGTCCGTGGCAACTAAAAATCTAATCTAAACAACCTGTCTGTTAGAGGTGCAGTAAGGTTGAGCACTTCCTGCTTAATATTTTATCAACCAAAATATGAAACCACTCTGTTCGCTCAGAACTCTGTCTGCTGTGATCAAAAGGTGCACGATCCAATTCCACTTTGCAACATCCCTCTCTAAATGATGAAATACTTAATGTGTCGCTTTCCTTTTAACCCCCTGTCCTCCCCTCCTCCCTCTCTTCCGCACAGATGTGGGTTTTAGATGTGGAGGGTGTCCTCATGTCCATGGCGAGACAGCTGGTGAGTCATTTAGAAAGAAATATTGACTGTAGTAATACGACTGGATAGATTGGTCAATTATCTACAAACTTGACGGTAAATCTAAATGATACTTGTGCGATAGTCTCAGCGTCTCTTTGCAGTTTGTACAAGTGTTTCTGAATGTGGGATCGTTTATGGCTTATTGAGGGCAGTGAAGTGTCAAACTAACTTCTCCTGTTCCCAGAATGCTTCTCTGGAGAAATATCCTCGTTATAAAAGTGGAAACAGCCCAGAGTGTCGTCCTCCATCTTCTTTAAACCACTTCAGGTCTCTCTCCAGTCAACCAACGGATCCATAGAGGCGACTTTAGGTGTTCTTAAACTATTTGAGGGCAGAATTCAAGACAAATCACACATTTTTGTCCCCAACAGACACTTGGAAACAGACAGAATTTTACACTTTACGCCATTTCTACTGATTGTTTTAAATGTTTACTTGTCTGGTATAAGATTAGGTTCCTACAGCACTGTGGCTTTGTGTCATGAGCACTAAAATTGCAACCTATATTTGTCTGAACCCAGTTTTCTTAGCAAACCTGACTGCTTCAATCACTCATGCAATGATCGCTTCTCTTAAGCTGTTGTTTGACATTCAGGAGAGGAAAGTAATTTCACACCCGAGTGTATCATTACTCAACTGTCCCATAAGCAATGAAAAGAAGTTTCCAACTTGAGGTCCTATGGAATGACTGCTAACTTTTTGTCATTACTTTGCTGCCCGACCAGAAATAAACAAGTGTTTTCTGTGATGTACACGGCCTGTTGCGTCTTTATTCGAAGGGAAATCCACACCCACACTGTCAGCAGCACAAAAACAAGCCACCAGGGTTTGTATCATTTGACATTTTACTGTCTGCACGTAATCTCAAGCATGTCGAATGATAACCAAATGATATACAAACAATTTAGCCCTACGTATGTACAGGATCTCATCAATTAATGCTGTTTTTCATCTTTTTATGAGCAATTTCCTTTGCCGACAAATGAGATCTTGTTATTTCCTGCCTGATTACATAAATGATTGAATCCTTGTTGATATTAAGGTTGTTTTCCTGTTTGTTGTCCCGGGGACACCAGTGTGCATTCAATTTACGTTCCTCTGGGACCAACAGGCCACAGAGTTATTTTTGAAAAGGGACCAAAACCACCACTGTGACAGGAACATGGCAGAGTGTTATGCATCAACTCTATTAAGAACTCTATTATCGTAAATGTCTCTGTTTGCCATTGTGACAACTGTGTACCAAATCCCTCTAGCTGTAGTACACTACAGGCAGAAGCCGGGGGAACTAATGTGCCTAATATGTTCCCAGGAACATCGCCTCTGCCAAGCGTGCACTCTAAATCCGCCTGTGTAATCAAGGCGGTAGGACACGAATATCTGGCGATAGTGGCGGCAGCACTTCCATATCTCGCTGTTGCCTCCTGCCCTGATGAGCCTGTCTGACTCAAATTACAAGGTGAAAGCGGGGCTTTTGTGCGCTCGGCAAAGTAGAGCAGCTTGGGTAATGAGTATGATCTTCCTGCACCCTCTGGCAGACCATGGGAGTTAATCTAATGATGCGGGAGACAGCCATGATTCCTAATGGCCTCAGAGAGAGAGAGAAGCAGGGAGGTAGGGACTGATGGAGGCTCTAATACACAGCCCCTCTTTCTTCCCCAATCACTGGGGCAGCACACTTGTACTGCAGAGTAGACTTTGATATTCAATATAGAAAAAACCCTGAGCGAAGAATCAAAGGAGCAGAAGTGAACTTGAGAAGCTGATTATAGTCGTGCTGTTGACTGCTGGCAGTAGCATGCAGGGCCTTTAGTCAATATTGTGACCTGTTTTAAAGTTATCAGTCATGAATCATAGTAGCCTACAGGCATTGTTTAATGTATGTGTACTTGTTATTATAACATAAAGCAGGGGTCAGCAATTACTAGGTTCAACCACAGGCCAGTTTTTTCAGCATTAGTCATTTGTGAACCATGCAGGCACAGTGGAAACACAGACCTAAATGTTTTCAGTATGTTTTGTTTCTTTTATTTATAAACTGATGAATAAATTGATGTATTCATTTATAAAACTGTTTTAGGTTTGTATCCAAGGGCAGATGTATTTTTTCCCATTAGTAAGTGAATGCTCACAGAGTTACAGCAGCTAAAGTTAATACTCACTTGGCAAAAAATGAATATAACAATGTATATTCTGTGTTGCACTACATGACTGTAACTGACGTAACTGAGACAGGATAAACAGCGGCCTGCTTCAGTTATGGTTAAATGAAAGTACAGTTGTTATTGTTGTTGACTAAGAAACAAGACTACGAGTCTACAGCCATGCTGGCTGCTGTGTGAGGCTGTACTGAGGCACAGCACAACAACATCAGCATGCTAACATGGACACAATGCTAACATGCTGATGTTAAGTAAGTGTTGTTAAGTAAATGTTTACCGTGTTCACCACCTTAGTTTAGCATGTTATGCTATGCTAACATTTGCTAAATAGCACTAAACACAAAGCACAGATGAGTCTGATAGGCATGTCATTACCAAAGTATAAGGCAAATTGAAATTTTGACCTGATGATGGCGCTAGACGAAACGTCAGGGGATCACCAAAATTATTACAATACATCCTGAGGGGAACATGAATGTTTGTACCAAATTTCATGGAAATGCATTCAATAGCAGTTGAGATATTTCAGACAAAACCACAAATATCAACCTTATGGTGGCGCGAGAGGAGAAGTCAGGTCCTTAGGATTCATCGTCTGGGAACCAGAGATTGTATTGTATTGATCCATCCAGTAGAAGTTGAGATATTTCAAAAGATTAGTGAAAACCTTGACCTGCTGGTGGTACTAGAGAAAAAGTCAGAGGATCACCAAAGTCATTAGGGTTCATCACGTGGGGACCACAAAAAATTGGACAAAATTTCATGGCAATCAACCCAATAGATGTTGAGATATTTTAAGTGGTGGACCAACTGACAGACCGACATTGCTGTTAGCATGAAAACAGCATCATATTTCTATGATTACCTCTAATTTAGTGGCGTATAAATGAATGTATGAAGTAACTGTGAGATAACAGTCATTAATTGATGATCCATTAAGCCTTAACTAATCACACAAACTCATAGGGACTTGATCATTGCTTAATGGTGAAATTACTGATACATCCTGTTCATTGATTGATTCAGTCATTAAATCAACATGAATCATGCATTAGTTAGGCATCACAGGGACACACAGTAACACCGGCATGTGTGTATGCCTTTAATGCTGTAGCTTTATGTAATGTTGATGTTGATGTGATATCCAGTAATAGAATGATTGGGCATGTTGTCTTCACATGTATATTATCAATAAGTGTGTCATCACAGCTCATCTATATATACACACATGTGCACACACCTTCAGCTTTACTGGAGGAAGACCATTTGTGGCGTCATATCCATGTAGAATAAAAGAAGTATTGGGAGCAAGATGGCAGTGTGTGGGTATTTTTTCTGTCCTTTTTGTCCAAGTAACATCTCTCCCGTTCTCGGTTGTGCGAAATGCCTGCAAATAAACGTGCTTCCGTGGTAACCCACACAGCGGTGAGAACACCTCATAATCAGCAGCAGGTTGATGCAGCGAGCAGCAGCCTCCTGCAGTGAGAGCAAAAGTCTGATAAGATGCCACTCACAGGCAATTAGCGCGCACCAGCAACAATAACGGTCCTCCAAACTCTTATCGAAAACCCTCAGACACACACTTCTGGAAACACCTACACACACACACACACACACACACACACACACACACACACACACACACTCTCTCTCTCTACTGTTTTATAGGTTGTGGTTTTGTCAGGGGGGCTTGAGTGGGTTGGAGAGATTGTGAGAATAGCGAGGTGTCCCCTCAGCCGGCATGATATGTTTGTTCTCTTCTCTTGGTACCACCTGGGTGCCACTTCAGGAAATGAGCAGCGATACACAGAGGAGCTGCCTCTAATAGGTCACGTATAAGCATCATGAGAGCTGACCCTGTGGTTGACACTGTGATGGGGGAAATGAGATGATGGAGAACCACAGCAGCGAGCAGCCTGAGAGTAGTCATTGCCACACACAACTGATACACGCTATTAAAGATTTTGATAAGACTCAGCAGACACACATACTGTAAATCTTACGTATTTTGCAACCTAGTAATATTTTTTTAACCAGAAATGTTCTTTATATTGTGGATCCAGGTTAAAAATGTCCAGACTTTTGCTTTAATCTGAAAGTGTAGATGCAGAGATTTAACTGCTTCCTGCTGACAGATTACACCATCTACAGCACACATGACTGCATCTCAGTGAACGCACCCCCAGGACATGTCAGTGATGCCCACTGGCCGCGATATTCAATGCATTTCTAAAACAACGCTGCATTTCAAGAGTTACATGGACTCCCTCTAATCGAGTCAGGCAAGTTGGTTCGGTCATTTTGCAAAGCTGCATATCACCCCCTGTGACACATATCAGTGCTCATACCATCATGCTAATCCAGCTGCCTCTGCTCGAATCCCCCACAACCATGCTCCAACAACCAGGCCGCGAGAATGGAGGTGACCCAATAAACCACGTCCACATATAATGCAGAGTGATTCCCCGGCTGCAGAGGGAGAGGCCTGGGCTTTCCCCCTGTCTGTTCTTCTTGGCATATCTTCAATTCAGCCAGTGACTCAGCCCTTTGGATGCCCCATGGCTGCTGGGTGGCAACTGAGAAAGAGTTGAACTAAAGATGGCCTGGCGCGCCCTCCAAGCTGCTTCTGTTGTGCTGGAGTTCTCGGGATGCCAGACTTTCCTGTCTGTTGTGTTTCAGGTCAAAAAAAGAAGAGAGGTTAATAACACCAATGACTCACACATATGGATAAATCTGGCATGCTTAAAGGACTATTTTAATATGTAACATAAATAGAGCGGAAACAATTAGCCAATTAATGGATTAGTTTATTAATTAGCAACATTTTTGACAATCAACTAATCATTTAAGTCATTTTTTTAAGCCAAACAATCAAACATTCAATGGTCCATGCACCTCAAATGTGAATATTTGCTTGTTTTCTTCAACAAAGTTAATGTAAATTGAATATATTTTGTTACTGGATTGTTGTTCAGTAAAACAAGCAAAGTAAACATGTCAACTTAGGCTCCGGAAATTATAATCAGCATTTCTCACTATTTTCTAACATTTCTTCAGTGAAGAAAGACAAAAAACATGTGATTTAACAGTGATATACAGTAGTAACTTCCTGGAATCTTGACATCACCGTGATGTTGCCCGGCAACCAGTGGAGACCTCAGGAGGTTAATGCCAAGAAATAGTCTGGCCCCTATCCCCTCAGAAAAGCACAACAAGTTGTTTTTGTGCTTTGGTTTTGTACCGATTAAACAAATGAGATATAATGTTTTTAATTAGTGAGCTTTAGAGGTGCTGGTAGGCAGGTTCTGTTACCTTTAGACAGAGCCAGGCTAGCTGTTTCCCCCTGTTTCCAGTCATTATGCTAAGCTAAGCTAACCAGCTGCTGGCTCTAGTTTCATATTTACCTTTCAAACATGGGAGTGGTATCACTCTTCACATCTGACTCTTGGCAAGAAAGGGAATAGGTGAATTTCCCAAACTGTTGAACTATTCAGTTTAATTGAGAAAATAATCTGCAGATTAATCAACAATGAAAATAATCATTAGTTACACACAAAGTGTTTCCATAGATTTAACAGCGAATAATATTTCAGAGCTGCTAAACAAGAATGAATGTATTATGGAAAGAGTCTAGTGGGAGTGGAAAGAGGCACAAAACTGAAGAACACTCATATAAAATCCAATTTATTTTAAATAAAGGGTTTGGTTTGATGCAAGATTCTAATTTTCGCCATCTGTTTGTAAAACAAATGATAGTACTTTTTTCACAGTAGCTAATCTACTAGCTACTGTGAAAAAATGATGATTCTCCACAGCGGCAACTTTATTAGTTTTAAATGATGAATTTCACAATATGTGGCTGTATATTCCTCATGCTTATCACCATTAAACTTATCATTTCAGAGCTGGAAATGTTTCATTGTTTGCCAGCGAGAGACAGGTTTGCATAACTCTTATATAATTATGGCAGCGCCTTGACAAAGGGGGTGGGCATCTGAAGAAACAGAGCAGAATTAAGGGGCAAGTGAAGGAGAGCCAGGCAGACAGTCGAAACCTTTCTGCAAGCCATCAGTGCTAAGCGACCCAGACGGGGAATCTGTCATGTTGGATGCCAATGCTAACTAAATGCTGAGGTATATGACATTCCTTCCTCCCACTCAGTTATCTGTCAGTGTGTATGTGTGTGTGTGTGTGTGTGTGTGGAGGGTGTGGGCTGGTGATAGGGCAGAGGCAGGCTGAGATGTATGTTATATAAGCAATAATCAGGTTAATGTATTGACTGTATTGATATGCACTGAGTTGACATCTGCACTGCAGTGCCCCTAACAGCAGATAATGGCTGCTTATCAGTTATTAAGCTTATGTCAATGGTTTATGTTCAGGAGATGAAACCAGATGGTGAGGAATACCAGTGATGGCAATTAGTGCAAACTGGGGCACGTGTGCAGAAAGTATGCAGTGAAAACACGGTTGTTTTCATCGCCCCTTTCGAGATGAAACCTCTCGAAAACTATACGCTCAAGCGCATATGGGAGCGACAGCACTGTGTCTTAAACCCCATGAAAAACACCATATGCAGGGACGGCCCTCTTCCCCCACTTCAAGGCCAGGCAGCAATAGAGCTCACAGCTGGAGAGCGCTGGAAGTGAGAATGCACTGTCTCCATTCATGGCTCCTCTCCCGCTCCTCAGCTGTGCCATTTTCAATCAATAGCATTTAGGAAATCAGCATCTACCCTGCAGTTTGAAATGAAAGGCCTCTTTTGTTGTGAAGCCCATAGTGTGTGTAATGATCTCACGTTGAAGAAACACACACGTTTTTCAGAGGCGTTTTTTTTCTCCCGTTGCAGCAAATTACATAATATGTTCATGTTCAAAGTAAAGCCTGAATGGCTTTGGGGAAAAGCTGCATTCACAGCCAAAGTAGGAATTAAGGTGATGCCTACCTATCTTCTGGTGTGAAGTGGATGAACCGCAGTGAGTTTTAGCAGCGGTGTACTCTGCGGCACAAGACTTGCATGTGAATAAGATCATTTCGTTTCCCCTCTGGCTCCAGGTGTTCACTGGGACCACTAATCTCCATCTGCATGTACGCTTACCTCCTCCTCCTACTCCTCCCACTCCCCTTCTCTGCTCTCTGTGGAGCGTGTGCCAGTGCCTGGAGCAGAACAAGAACGCAAGAATGACTTTGATTTGACCAAGGAGAAGCCAGACAACTTCTTTATTATTTTCTCAAAGCAACATACTCCTCGGATACATCTCTGTTGCAGTGATGAAGATAAATGACGTTGCCAGTAAGGGATTTTATACAGTGGCACTGAAGGTATGGTAGCAGTGCACCATAATCAAATCCTTTACTCAAAGTGGGATCTCCATAGTAAAAAAAAAAGTTAAGACACATTAACAGATTAATTACAGCCAAAAATATAAGGTTTTTGCTACAGGATAGACTTTTACAGATTATCTAGATCTGGCAGCCTCTTACTGATTATCTAAAATCCTCAATGACCACCTTAGAGAAGTCATATTTATTGCTTGTTTTTCTTTTTTCAACAGAGCTGGCTGTGGGTAGTGTGAGAATGTGTGTGTGTGTGTGTGTGTGTGTGTGTGTGGCAGCAGAGGGGTGGGGGGCAACTACAGGTAACAGTTCCTCCATGTTTCTTGTCTTTATGTTGTATATTCTTTGAAAAGAAACCATAAATGTCCCTTTGATGTCATGATGTTGTATATCCCCTTTTTCAGTAAAATATATTTGAAGAGAAACAATAAGATAAAGTTGTACGTGGTCAAAGTGCTCGATAAAGGCAAAAATGCATCATGTTTTTATATCATACTTTATGTACTTAAACTTCATACTACAAAGTGTAAGGTGTCACATGTTGAGGTAAAATGTGCAGTATTTTCCACTGAAATGTGGTGAAGGAAAAGTATGATGTCTCACAAAATAGAAATAATCAAGTAAATAGCCTTAAGATTAATTGTATTGAGTTACTTTACACTTCTGCTTTGTACAAATACCACAGAAATGATGTTCATTAGTGCAGCACAGCTCAGTCTGCCTTTTTCTGAATCCAACATCGCCATCTGTTGGTTGACTAAAGGAACAGCTCTTTTATGCAAAATGTTGCACATTAATGGAGGCAGAGAGAGTGTAAAGAAGAGGGGACAAAACACATCAGCACAAAACACAGGTTTGGTGCTCTTTAAGAAAAGGCTATTGATGCTGAACGTTGTAGAAGAATCCACCAAATGTTTGCATTGAGCGTAATCCAAACTCATTTCTATTCTGGTGGGCAGAGGCTGTAACTGATTTCTCCAACAGAGTAACTATACAAACACTGTCTAGACATGATCTTAATAATGGAGTGAAAAACATGCTCTGACTACTTTATTATTGTGATGCTACATGGTTTCTATTACTAGCTGACTTAAAGAAAACAATGTTTTTTCAAAGACAACATATAATAATAATCAATATAATATACAACATAATTACTATGGTGCTACATCACATCTTCCTCATGAACATAATAATATATGTCAGCCTTAAATAAATCCAAAATGTATTTCAGCATATACAAGTAGATCAAAACAATTCATGTAAATACAATCTATTAGGACATGATATTTTCTTGCAAGAGCTGCAAAAACATGTTGAAGGAAACCTTTACAAAGTCTGCACAAAGTTTATTTATTTAGGTTATCAGGGTTGTTTTTCTCCTAATTGATGATTATAATGGGATGCATAAAATTAACTGTTATACAGTGTTGTGCGAAAAATAGCCTTTACTCCTGTACTGTACTGTATGGTGACATAGTAGCAGTGGTGGTGGAGCTCATTTTAACTACAATATATGCTACTGGGTAGTTTCATCTATAACAACACAGGTTCATCATATGTTTTTTATTTAAAATCTTAATTTGCAAAGTGACTAGTAGTACTTGAGTAAATGTACTTAGTTTTTCCACCGCTGTAAAGATCTCTATCAATGGATTTGGGATTTATTTAAAATGCATTTGCTCTGAGCAGTTGATATTTCTGTCTGTGCTGCAGTAACAATCATTCTTCTCGACTTGTTTATCCGCAGTTGGCCACCACACGGTTATCATCATCCCCATCTGAGAGAATGAAGCTAAAATTAACTGAAATCATTTGAATCATAATTAGGCTGTTAATCTCTGTAACTTGTCCCTCGAGAAATTAATAAATGTCATTTTCTCCATTTGCAGTCACCCTTATGTGGAAGTGTGTGTACAGATTTTTACTGCTGCATTTAAGGACACTAAGACAATGAAACACACATTTTTAATCACTCATCAAAACTTCACTTTGGTTCTGGTTAACACTAATTAAAGTGCATTCGTATGCATGTGGGAAACCTAATTAAATACAGAGCGCTATACTGTAATCATCTGAGGTCATATTCTCATATTCAACAATCATGCAGAACAAAATCCATTACTGAAGGGCAGAGAAACTACTTTCTGTGACCAGAGGACAGCTACAAGACAAGTGGCATTTATTTTTAATTTCTGAAAAAGATTTTGTTCATTCTTACTGTGGCAATATAATATGGTAACTTTCAAACACAAAATACTTTTAGATGGGATTAAAAAGAAAAGGCTGGTTTCAAAACAGGGAGTGATAAACCAAGGTGTGTTTAGTCAGACTGAGGGGAAGCTGAAATTTGTGCCTTTTTGTGTTGTTTATATTTTCTTGTTAAAATCAGATAAATGTATAAGAAGTGTTAAAAAATAATATTCATTGTAATATTAATAGCAATAGTAATAGCAATAATTATGTACATTTATGTATCGTCTAAATTGATTTTTATACTTTTTACACGTAGCACTGATTTGTGTCATTACGTTTACAGTAACCTTAATACTAACATGTAGCAAACTATCTTGTCAAGAAAGAATGTATTTAAGGGAGCTTACATAAATTACAGTTAATGTATGGATATATTAAAGTATAATACAAAGTAAAGGTCAGTTCAACTTTTTTCAATAGGCCTTTTTCACTGAAGACATTTTGTCACAGTAGAAAAAGTACAGGTGTAAATAATTAAATGAATGAAAGATTAATTATATTTGCTTCACTTTCAGGGTCCTGGTATTGTGCATGCTGGCTCACTGTCACACTGTCACGTCTTACTGGGACACTTGAATAGAGCAGAGCCATCGTTGATATTATCAATAAGACCCCACATCTCACTTCATGAAGGAGAGATTGTTTTCGTTCACATATAAATAATAGTTACAAAGCATCTTGTCAATCGGTTTTCTGAGTAGTATATCACGTTATTGATATAGTAAATAGAGTTAATTAGTGCAAAATTATTTTTATTTGACACTTGTGATTAAGTTCGTAACCTGGTCTGTCCCTCGTGTACCACTAGGTGGCAGCACACCGCCTCTTTTCGACAGGCAGAGCTGCTGAACAGTAAAGTTCAATGTAAACCGCAGCCGAGCAGAGAAGCGTCAAGTCAGCAGGAAACACCCAACAACTCAGAGAAACTGGGCGGTTATGACCTCAAAAATAAATGCCTTAATATATGTGGAGTAAATCTATGGCTTAAAAATTACTGGTTAGAAATATACTATTAAAGTAAAATAAGTTTTTTCTTGTGATACTAAAAAATGTGTGTTTCATGGTTCTGATTAAAGAGCGTGTTGTAGAGAAAATAGGCTGATTAGATGAATGGAAAATACATCAGAGAACAACGGTAATATGGGCTGCAAACACACACACGTTTTTTTTATTTTTACATTCCTAAATGAGGCAAAAAAACCCCGACTTTGATAATATTGTGTAATTGAAATCATTTATAATAATACTTTACTATTCCAAGTACTTGTAACAAATCAAAACGTCCAGAGAACCTTCTCTGCTGTCCACTCATATGCTCAATACGTTTCAAGCACCCACTGATAGTGTCCATAACACCCAGCAATGCTGGATTACTGACCAGGCAAAGTGGGCCACCTCTCCGGGGCCCCAGAACTCCAGGCGCCCTAAAAGCTCTATAGGCTTACTGTGCATCAACTGGTTTGTGCTAATTTAATTGAAATTTTGTTTGGGAACGTGCACCACTAAATCTCAATATTTTGTATATTTAAAAAGGGTAACACAAGTTTACACTCTGTAAAGTAAGACAAAGTAAATTAAATGTAAAGTAAAAAGTGTTGTTTTTTTGTTTTTTTTATAAAATATGTATGAGGGCTGTAGCAAGAAGACACCAAAAAGACTGTTTTTAAAAAAAATGTATTTGGATATTACATATTTCATTTGTTAATTTACCTGTTCAATTATATATTCTTTAAAAACGGTGGCTCTTATTTTGAAATGTAACCGGATATGGGGTGTTTGAGTCCGTTCCTCTTGACACCGGTCCCAGCAGCAGGCTATCAGTCGCAGTCCTGTAGCCTCCACTTTGCTCGCACCATTCAGGCGGGTAGCAATGTGAGAGTGTGGCTGCTGTTTTATCCCGGTCTCCCCCGTCCGCTCAGGATGGATCAGAGGAGAGCTGAACCAGACCGCAACACCGGCATCAACCCGGTTTCCCTGTATGGGGAATTCACGGTCACTGGTAACCGAAAAGTAAGGTGTGCCGTGAGTTTGACCGAGGGGGACCTCATCGTCCAGAGGCTCACTTCGGCACCTGTCGGGCGGAACAAGGTGGTGCTCAGCCTAAAGGACTGCGTCGGCTGCCGGGCTTACCGGGAAGATGACAACGCGGACCCGGCAGCGTACTTCGCAGCATACTTCTACCCGCTCAAACGTCGCTGGATGAGTTCCGGCGTGTCGCGGCAGAGAGTGGAGCAGTGCTTTCGCTTCGCCGCGCTCCAGGACCCGCGCGCTAACCTGGAGGAGGCGGAGAAGTGGGCTCGCGCTGTCCGAGATCGCTCTGCCCGGCAACAGTACCTAAGAGACGGTGAGTGTTCGTTAGCAACCAGAGCCAAAAGTTTACTCTCTGTCCTCAGTGTTCAGCGGACACACATATGAGTCAATTCAATAAGAGTATCAGGACTCTGCAGTTACATTTAATTATATATGATCATAAAAGTACGTTTTTTGAGGCAAAAATAGGTATCCACGGTAACCTAATGATGTAGCCTACATATCTACACATCTGTTCATGAACATTAGTTCAGGGCACTAACGTAACTACACCTAACATGGCTAATTATGAGAAATGCACCATAAAAAGCACAATATACTGAAATAATAAAGGCCAGACTAGATCTTAACTTAGGGCCCTTCTACAACATGGGGCCTTAAGATTAGATATCGATTAGGCTAGGTGTTGTCTTAAAAAAAGGGATATAAATAGGTCTGTCCTAAGGCATTTATAAGTTTCTGATTCTGGGAAAGTGGGGAAAACAGTAAAATTCCCCAAAAGTATCTCTCAACTATCTCTTTAACCAAATCACACACATTTAGGTTATTCTATGTGATCTTCTTTTGATAACTAACTTCCATTCAGTGAGCCTCCCCTGAAACAGTTTGGAGCCCCCCTGGGGAGACTATGAAAACCTCTGGTCTATAAAATGTCCCACTGGTTTTCAGGTCACTGTCACATGTGACAAGGAAAAGCAGCACATCCTCACAAACAAGAAGCTGTAGCTCGAGAATGCTTGACATTTTGCTTGAAAAAAATGACTGAAAGGGCTAAAACAATCGTCGAAATAGTTAGGATCGATGGGATTATATGACGATCGATTAATTGATTAATTGTTTCAGCCCTGCTGTTTCATTAGTCACTTTATCTGCAGTGAGGAGAGGTCCCATGGTTTTTCCCTTATGATTAAATAACTGACTAACTAACTAACATTTTGGAAATATGCTGTACAAATACTACAGCCTTACTACCTACATGTGCCTATACTTGTCTTACACTGCACTGTATACTACAGGTACAAGTCTGTAAATGTGATTACAATACTCCTATAAGAATAGGACTGATATCTCAGGACACAAATAACATTTATTGAGTATCAAATGTTTCTGTAGCCTTTTTACATCAGTGTCTAATAGTGATGAAACTGAAGGTAGAAATACTACTGAGTTCCCATTGGACTGTTACAGTCATTGTTTTTAAAGTCTTTGTAAAGCAATAATAAATATGTGTTCTGAGTTTGTCACACCACAGAAAAATGTGTTATTAACCACCTAGCCAGTTTCAAAATTGTGAAAAAATAAGGAGTATTCTCTGCTCTGAAAAGCTGGGAGCCTGTCTGCTGAGGTCGCTGGTAGATAACTTTCTTGTACAATTGGTTATAATATAGAATTGACAATTCAAATGGTTGACAATATCTTTAGTTTATGAAGCACGCTGAAGAACAAGTCTTTCATGAGCACACACGCACTGAGACTGAGAGCCGCTGCCCAGTGACAGACTCTCTCGTTCAACGAGCTAACCCAGTAGCACAAAGCTCTAGCTTTTCATATAGTGTTAGGGGAGGGGTCATGCTCAGTATGGCTCCAGTGCATCATCGAGCCATGATTTCAGGCCCGGCCAAAAAAAATCACATGAGTGAAAAACAGTTTAATGGTCTAACTCCACAATTCAGTACTACATTGTTCACTGGGTTTAAAAAGAATTTTTTTTAACATATTTTCAGCAGTTATTTTCTAACATGTAAAATTAGTTTAGAAACAAATCTCAGAATTTTCTTTACACAGACTTTAAAGGCAGCGTTACCTGAAGTTAATCAGTCATTTTTGGAAAGTACCAACCTTTGTCTTTTATCTCTCTCATTATATTGGAGTATAAAGGCATGATGGTCTTTCCTGGTTTATTCTCATATCAGTTTGTTAGAAGAATGTATTGTTAGTATTAAGTTAGCTTTGCCCTACAGCTTTTTAGTATTCGTTGCTTATTTACTGTACACAGCTGTTTTTTTTGTCACTTTATGAGTTCTGTATTTGCTGAAGGCTATTGTTCTGTTACCTTTATTCCTTAAATGAATAAAACAACAGGAGTGGTCTGGTACAGAGTCATATTTCAGTAACTCAAGAATTCAAACAAACCCTTACAATATAAAAGACCTGAAAAACATGACGCAATATTACTGCTGTTGAGTTCACATCATGGCAAGAGGTATATCATGTATAGAACTGGGCTCTTGTCTCTTATCTGTCACTGGAGATTTCATTACCTTTAAATTATACCTTGTATGAATACAACAATAGAACTGGTATGGTATGGAGAGTCACATTTCAGTAACTGCAGTCTGTAAACATACCATTTTAACATATAAGACACCTGAGAAACACGAGGCAATATTACTGCTGTATTGAGTTCATGTAATGCCAAGAGGTATAATGACTCCAGTGGGAAATGTTCTATAATTGGAGATTTCTAAAGATAAGTTATCTCATTGTTTGTCTTCCTCACCAAGCTGTCCTGGCTCAATGAAGAAAAAATCAAATGCAATTTTTTCGCACACAAACACAAACTTTTTCCTCCACACAGCCATGCTATCACTGGCACTCTGTGACCCAGATAGCATTTCCCCATTTGCACAAATGTATTTTTAACGAGACAAAATATGCTGCAATTCTAAACTGCCTGTCATTGTCAGAAGAGGAAAAGAGCAGACTTTTAGTAACTCAAGACAGTATTATTTGCTTTGAAACTTATTGTGATTCCACTGCCGGGAGCTTAACCTGAGACAGTGACCTAACAAGTTTTCTACCTTGGGACAGAGAGCCAAACACAAGTGTCTCCAGGGCTTCACCTGCTCTGCATTCATGCAATGTGCCTCTACCTCCACCCAGTTTATCTAGACTTAAAAACCCAGTTCTTTGCTTTGAAACAATTTCTTGAAACAATATCTCCTTCATTTCACACAGAAGTTAACAAAAGCAGGCTTCGCATTTCTAGCCGACAACCTACTGTTTTGTCAGCTGACATTGACGGTCGCTGGCAGATAGCGGTCGGATAACACGTCGTAGGAACTAGGTCTTTTCTAGCATAAACCAGCCCTAATGCTGTCTTGGGTAACGAGTTTCTGGAGTGTAAACATCCCCAAACCAAATAAAGAGCAGGACAGAGCTGCTAACGTTATCCTAAACTCTGATATAGTAGCCAACAGCCAGTTAGTCCATTAATCGATCAGTTGATGAACATAAAATTAGTAAGTCACAATTTTTAGGCTTAAATGATAGTTAACTGAATATCTTTGGTGTTGGTTGGTTAGTTGGTTGGACAAACAAGCAAATTGAAGGTGTCACTTTGGGCTATGGGAACTTATGATGGGCATTTTTCACTATTATTTGATTAACTGAGCAGAGTAATTGGCAAATTAATCGATTACCTGAAAACCTGTATGGGTCATATTTTTTAAGATTTTTGTGTTCATCCAAGGAGAGTTGGCAGTCCAGAAGTCACTGGAAAGAAACAGACTAGACTAGAAACATTGTGGAGGATACAGAGTCAAACAAGAACCAGAAGTGCTGAGCATATTGGCTGTATATATTTCTGCTTGTGGGCTACCTGCCTTAGTGTCAAATTTCGGAGCATTTTCGTGGTCAGTAGCATTCATTTCAAACCTCGTTCAGGCTGCAGGGGTCTTTGGTATCTCTGGAATGTGACGACAGGATTCCCGTCTAAAAAGCAGTCTACAGTAAGTTACTCATTATGCCAGAGGCCTTGTGAACCATACTAAATCATGTTCAGGAGCTCTGCATCCAAACCATTAGTCTAAATGAGGTCAGTGCCGCCTGTCTGACCTCTCCATCAATATTGGTGCCTGTGTCATTGGCTTGACTTCCGGTCATTATTCAGAAAATGTCTATTTTCTCCAGATCCATGTACCTCTGAAGATGTAACGTAAGTCCACGTCTGGTTCTAAACACTGCCTAAGAGAGAATTATGACAGTCTTGGATTTAGGTGTCCAATATACCATATATATTCTTGCTATAGCGTTATACCATAAAGACTTGTCATCCAAGAGACCAACTCGCTTCTTTTCATTTTCCCATTAATATTTGGTCGTCTTGCATATACAATGTTCAAATACAAACAGGTGTTGGTGTATGTTTGCACATGCTCAGGTTGCCCAGCGTTGCTTCTCCGCTCTAATAGGTGACACTGCAAAGGGACTGACTCCACTTTCATGTTCATGGCGTTCATACTAGTTTGCATGATGACGATCCTTTATCCAAGCATCTATTAAGACTGTGACACAACAAGCCGTCAGTTGGCCCTGGGGCACCGCTGGACCGCCTTTGGTCAGTTATTTTGCAGTGCACTATTTTGGTGTTTGAGGCAGTTGGTGAGAAAGCTGTCTCATGGGTCACTGACCACAGACTGATAATGCCAGTGCAAAGCAAGGGAAATATGACAGTACTGTTGCAGTTTTTTTTTTTAAATCAAAAATATTCTCAATTTGTATTCTGAGCCGACTGATTGATCAGTGTGAAAATGGTTTACTAGTTTGTTTTCCTTGTCTTTCTATAAGGATTTTGGCCTAGTGGATCACAGACTAGTTATTAGATGTGTTAGAATGTGCTGTACGTCGCTCTAGTCTTTGTGTTGTGTAACTTTAAACAGAAGACATCAGTCTTTGTTGGCACTAGTTCTTTGCGTATCAGGATTTTCATCCCCGCTGTGGCAATTACAACTGACAGTTCAGATGCATTGCCAAGTCTTTCCTAAATAGTATTGATCCTATGTTGTCAATAAATGGATTCAGTTCAGCTGTGGGCAGCATTGTCATTATCATGAGTTAGGTGACGGCAGCAGGCAGGACGGTTACTAGTATTGATTAAATCAATCACCCTGGGTTGTCATCTGGCTTGAGCACTCGGCTGCCACTGTCCAATGACAATGAGTTACAACAAATTAGCAACTCATCGGAGTCACCTAGGATATATCTGGTCAATCACAAAACACTGTCACCTAGCAGATACAGACACACTGGCACTGTGATCCAACCTCGTTTTGTTTTTTAGGGAACTGTATCTGGGTCAAACACAGTAACATTTTCAATGTAATAGCCCTCGTGATATTACTAGATGAAGTATATTACCATGCTGATGTGTAGCTGCAGTGACATGCTGAGTAAATGCTAGGCTGTCTTATAGGTTAATCAATTCAGTAGCAGTATGATGAGCATTAATGTAACTATGAATTTGAATGTTCAGGCCCCCGTTGAGATTAGGTTAGACACTTAAGGAAGAAATACTGATAAGGGCAACTTTATCATCACAGGGATCATGACTTGTGCTAATGCACTATACTGAACTGAATAAGGCTGTTTGTAAAAGTGTGAAACCATGGAAACAGCACTGATGGAAAGTCAGATAAAAAGCACCTTATTCGACATTCTCAGGGGGACCGGCGTTGCTCCTTTTAGCAGCAAAATCCAGGCCTCTCTCAGCCAGTCAATGCTATTACTAATACATTACCTCTGGCCGACACAGAGTTGAAGCTGGGACAATGGTTTGTATGCTCCATTACACACAATTTCATACATGCAAGCAAACAGAAGAGGTCCATGTTAAATAATGTGATTGTGTGGTGTATTTTGTGTATAAAGGGAGCCTACTGAAACCTAAATAAACCTAATTTTTCAAATTTTACATCCTGTTTCACATGCCTGCACTGCACTGTGAATCAAGATATCTTAAGTAATAATAAATATTTGGGTCATTTGTAAGATCCAGAAAGGGTGAAAACATAACTTTTGTATGTTTGGTTTTAGGTCATGGTCTGAAGCTGCTTTGCAGGTGATAGAGTTGGATATCAAAGCATATTTCAGAATGCCTTTCCGTTGAATTTACAGTTAGTTTGGCAGCTCATCGCTCTTCCACAAGAAAGTAATCTGAAACACTCAAACATTTTGAAAAACGAGGGGCGGGTGTTTGTGATGCTGCGTTTATGGCAAACGGTGACTTTTGAGAAATTCAAGATTTAGAAATTGTTTTCAAATTCTGCATACATCGCCTTTATACTCCTTATGTTTTGTAACTTGGTTTCATTTTCCATTATTTACAAGAGCTGCAACAATTAGTTGATTCATTGATTAAGTCGAGAAAATTAATTGGCTACTATTTTGATAAGCAAATAATTGTTTCAGTAATTTTTTTTTCTTTTTAATTTTTTTTAAAACAAAGATGACAAAAAAGTTGATGCTTTCAACTTCTCAAATGTGAGAGTTTCGTTTTGCTGCTTGTCCTTGTCTTAACTGAAAATCTTTGTATTTTGGACTGTTGGTCAGACAAAACAAGACATTTGAAGATGTCTTCTTGGTCACCTTGAAATTGTAATTGACATTTTTTATTGATTAACTGAGAAGATAAGTTACCACTTTTTAAGTCAATGTAAACTACTTTAGTAGTAACATTCTATTACAGACATTGTAATGAAAAAACTGACTGACTGTAAGCTGATTTCTCCATTTTATTTGGGTATTGGTGTACATGTGAACATTCTCACTGTTACATATTGTCACATGTAGTATGTCTTTGCGGGTGCGTGAAGGTGATAATGAGATAATTGAAAAGAGGATCTTAGTGTGCATTCACCCTCTTTTCAAATGTGTGGAGCTGATAAACCTTGCAGCTGATCCCATCAAGCATCACACCCTCGTGATTTATCAGCCTTGAACGGACCAGAATGATGAAACTTAAAGTTTCATTCATAATACGTTGTCCCTCTTGCTGTTTATCAGCACAGTTGCTCATGTGTTTTTCTCTGGAATATTAGAGGCATTTGTGTGTGTGTGTGTGTGTGTGTGTGTGTGTGTGTGTAGTCAGACAGCAGTGGTAGCAGCAGTCCTCTCCCTGAGGACTCCTCCTCATTGGATGTACGCTGCGATAGAGCTTGATGTGCTGTGGAGACCTCTGATTCAGCCTCTCTGGGGCTTTCTCCGGCTCTGGGGACTCACAGCAGCTCTGTGTCTGTAATGACAGCATCCTGCCCTCTCTCTGTTACCATGAGAAAATCTAAATGATGGAGTATACCGGTAATATTTGGCAAAATTCACTCCAGCCTAAACCCCATCAAACTTTGTTCCTGTTGTTGTTGCAGAATGTCTACATCTCAATCTGGAGGATGACTTTCTGTACATTATACCACCAAGCATAAAAAGCATTCGGTGCTCACCCAGTTTGCTATTCTCAGAAATGGCCTCTCAAGTCACTCTGTGATACGCCGACAACAACAACAACCACTAATTGACCATTCAGCCTACAGAGCAGCTGGTTCACCTCAGAGAAAGTCTGTCTTTGCCTGGTAAAAGAACATGTGGTTGTGGGTTTTTTTTATGGTGGGAAGTCCATTTCCTCCATATGCTGGCACACAACACATTTTATATGCATTTAGCTGTTTTTTTTTGTTTTTTTTTTGTTTTTTTTTTACAGTTTGCAGTAATCTCATGTTTTGCTCTCATGTCTTATGTTTTTATTTAAAACCCACTAATAGGTGCAGGAAGTGAACGTACAGTCAAACATAGTGCCAACTGAGCTGACGGTAATTAAGAATTCAAGCTCCAGTTCCCATTAAAAGAAAACTTAAACGAAACATTAAATTAGCGGCAATA
>VMKM01000109.1:402500-442500 GCA_008360985.2 Macquaria ambigua | reverse complement strand
AACCTGTTAGTGGGTAGGTGGCAAAGGATGGGGGTCCTCTGTCACCATGCTCTAAGTCCGTTTTTGTATGAGAATAATAAAAAAATATACTTTTAATATACATTTATCACACAGTTACAACGGATACTGTATTCAACATGTATTCAACATTTTGAAAGATATGGATGCTAAGTGATATCTACCACGTGCCACAGACTAGTGAGCACACATGTGTACACAACTGGCACTTGTGACCGTATGTGGTTTTTGACTACTTCACAATAAGTAACCTAGTTGGTTCACAGTGGTTCCCCCTTTTTAGTGAATCAGCAACAGAAAGTAGTAAGGAGGCAGTAGTAATATATAGTGTACAG
This sequence comes from Macquaria ambigua, assembly GCA_008360985.2. NCBI lineage: Eukaryota > Metazoa > Chordata > Actinopteri > Centrarchiformes > Percichthyidae > Macquaria > Macquaria ambigua. Next base: position 442,147 of record VMKM01000109.1, on the reverse strand, counting down.
TTTCTGCTGCTGTGTTGATATATGAGTCAGTCATCCATCTGTAGTGTGGTTTTCCTGGTGTGTATCTGTGAATGGCTCACAGAGGAAACAGAGCAGACGGGGAAACTTTACCAAGCACTTGCGAGCCACGCGCTGCTCAGCTGTTGTGTTCACTGTTAATGGTCGACATTTATGCTAACATGAAGCAGGACACGTTCTAATGCTGCTTTTAAGCAATGTCGGCAGAATGGGAGTACCAGGAGTACCTCCCGTTGTTCTGACTTGGGGAGTGTTCAGGCATTATTCCAAGATTGTGCAAGCCTTGTAGTCACACCATTGCAATAATCTAGATTAGATGCCTTTGCTGTGTTCTTTGGAGCGGTTTGTTAAAGGTGTACTGTGTAAACAAGTTTCTGTTTATACTGTGTACGCACACTGTGTGTATACATGTTGAATACATTGTTTTCATTCATGTTTACTAGCTTTGCAGTCTTCTTCTTCACTGCCTTTGCTGGCACATTGCTGCATTTCTCGGCCCGTTACCTCCACCTGCAGACCCGTGGAATAGTGTGAAACCATTGGCAGGAACATGTATTGCGTCACCCACGTCCTCATGTGCATGAACGAGAACAAACAAAACGGGGACCCTCTCACAAAAACATTGATTCAGATCCTTACTGGTGGTCCAAAACTCCACGGTGTACCTTTTAAACACGTGAAATCGGATACAAACAACGTATAGCTCCCTTCTAAATTAGCTGCATTGATTGTATTAGTGGTAATATTGGATTTTAATTAGGTGTGCCAGCGGTTTATTGTCACTTCTGTAGCTCATTTCATTAATTAAAAGATTTTGTAGCTGTCAGAAATTCTCGAGGGTGACGTGAACAGTTTTTCTGACTTGGCTGCTTGTAATTACGGTCTGAGCGAATGAGAGCGTCGTCTTTTCCTACAAATGAAATGCACTTCTAAACACAAAGCAAAACGTGTCCTGAATGTCTCTCCTGTCCCTTAAAATGCCCAATGAGACCAAATCTGGACAGAGTGGGACCGGTCCCATCTGATTTGCAGATGTATGCCGGCTGAGTGTTGTGGTGTGGGCTCAGCTAAGTGCGATGAAAGCCTGGCACTTTTTAAAAAAAATCAAGATTGCCACTTCATTCCTTAATCACAGGCGGTTAATGCTTCGTCATGCTTCACTGCTGATGGGGAGCTGATTTGAAGGAAGTTGAGTGAGTCACCAGTGTGACTGACTGATGTACGCACAGCTCGTCACTGTGAGCCGTCAAGCGATGATGACGCTTTTGATAGAGAGCGTGACCATGTAAGGTGATGGATCATTTTATTTATTTACATAATGAGGCCGCAACATGCTGAGTAATGTTTGCATTTTACCCTCATCATCAATAAATAGAATTGCTGTAGAGATATAATGCCATTTTATAATATAATATATAAAAAATAGAAATGCAAACAAATAGATATGTAAATTTGCCCTGTTTTATGGTGCCGAGGATGGAACAAACCCTTTTTTGCAACACTTTCCGCACTCAAGGAAAATTGGCAGATGTGCATTTGAAGTTTATAGTTGAACCTTCATCTCTGGGTCTGGTTAATAGAAGCTGACATCCTGCTGGACGTACTGGAGAGTTGTCAGACAAAGCTAAGAAGACAGACCCTATATGCACCCAGATAGCTATTATAGGGAACCTTGCCGGAAAGTGGTGTTTTTCCGGCTCCCGGGTTTTTCCCTTTCATTTAGGCTGTCATTTCCTATGGCGAATACCTCAGTAGCGATTATTCCATTAAGATCTGGGACAGTTCCCATGCTCTTGGTTTGAAGAGAGCAGATGAGACGTCTGTAATCACAGATCAAGTGAATGTAGCTGAGCTTTTGTTGCTGTAGTTGTTTTTCATCTTTTTCCGTCTTGGCTGCTGTTTGTGAGGATGGTGATTTAGTCAGGTTGCTTCAGCAGTTTCATCCACTTTATCACTTCATCCGAGACAGCAATTAGTCTAGATAATTATGCCTGCCTAAGCTCTGTCATCACTGTTTGTCATAATTGTTGGTTCAGTTAACAAATTGATAACGTAACTAACCAGGATCAGACTGTTGTGACCACTAGAATAATAAAAAAAAAAGTGTCTTTGACCTTACATGTTCATCAGTAGCAACGTATATCATCACTTCACAATCAGGACTACACCCATCCCAAACAAACCAGACACATTATCTGCTGTCGTAAACCACCTCATCCTCAGTGAAGAAGAATAACCTCCATTTTCATCAAAGATCGACTGCAGAATGTCCAGCATGGTGGACATTGTGAAATTATAGATTAGGGGATTTTTGTAAAATGTATTTTCTCTGCGTTTCTGTTGATTTTAGTGAGCCTTTTAAGATGTATGTCACACTTTGGCTCCACGCCAGGACGTGGCTGCAGCCGAGCTAATGATAGAGGAGGAAACCCGGAGCGTGGACGGACAGAGACGAGTAGATAGATAGCGCCCTCTGGAATGTTTTGAGAAGGGGAGGGGTGGCACACAGGAAGTGGCATGGGGTTGGATTTAACCAACAAGGTCTGCGTGGGTTTCGGGGCACACAGACAGCAAGGTCAGGGCCTCCAGTGCCAGCTGTCATGCCAGCTGATTCATGAGGGCACTTGGCTTTCCCTCAGGAGTCCAGTCGTTATGATTTTATGACGACTCCATAGAAATATTCATCCTGCTGAGAAAGTGGCTGCGCCTTTATAAACTCGTCTAAACGATACAAGAAATGTGAATTTGTTGTTTTGTGGTTAAAAAGTTTACAAAGCACATATATCTGATTCCTACCCTTGCTGTATTTTAATGTACTTACAATTATTTGTTGTTATTTCTGGAAACAAAACTATTTTATTGCACTTTATCACTTTGACATATACAACAATTTCATTTTTACTGATTGCAGCACAATACTGCACAGTTCTTGCACGCCTAAAAGTCTTATTGTCAGGTGCATCGCATCAAAAACAGAAAATACAGCCCACTGTCGTTCACTTGTGCTCCCGTTATTAGCAACGTTTCAGTCCTCAGACCTTTAATTAAAATAAAATTACATTTTAAATTTTGCCAGATGAAGGTCTGAGGGCCAAAAGTGACTCAAACGTCAATTCACAGACCCACGTGGTCGTGTTTTTACTGGACGCTGGACAAAATGGGTGTCATGTCAAGCCATTCCAACCCTCCCAGTGCATGCTGGGATAGCGTCTGGACCACCTATCACACTAAACAGAAATATGCAGCTATAGAGAATGGATGGATAGATCTCCCTTAATGAATTAATTACAAATGTAGTTATAGAAAATGTATTTGATATCTGAATTTTCTTATTTAACATGATGAATTACATAGAAAATATTTTGTGACTGCAGTGATTCAAATCTGGCTGATTGTTGTGTCACGCTTATTTCCCATCAATTTACTTTTTTTTCTAATCTAAGCTCTCAGAAAAACATTTTGTTAAATGAGAAGGGAAAAATGAGAAAAAGCTAGATAAATAAACGTTATCAGGCACCACATTTAAAACAATTAAGATTAGAAACACCATCAGTATAATGCAGTAGAGTTCAACAGCTCCACAAACTACATCCTCCAAAATGACCGTGAAGTTGAATCAACACCTCTCTGAAACAGTTTCAACAAAAAGTGAACATTATAACCTTCATGAAGACTTTATTGCAGGACTGTTGTATTAGACTGCATTAGTTTTAGCTAGGTGTACCTAATAAACTGACAACTGAATGTATACTGAGGTGATGACAGCCTTTCATTACATTCAGGATTATCAGAGAATAAAAAACCTGAGACTGAGGAGTTTACCTCAGGTCAAACTGCAGTGACACAGGTAAACAGAAAGGTTAAGGTGCGTTAATGTTAACATTTTTTCTGACCTGTTTCACTGCATTCCAGTAGGATCAATGTGACTCCACTGGAGGAGTCACATTGTCTATTCAAACGAACTCTGCAAAGTGATAAATTAGGTTTTGAACCAGTTAGATGTGCCTTTTCCCGGTTGCATCTGCTGTTCCCGCCCAACGTTACTCATTTATCAGCTGTCAGACTTGTTTGGATGGTTCGCCTCCCTCCACGCACAATGTTTTGATCTTTAAAAACGATCCAGCAGACTACAACACACAGTGAGATCACTCAAGAGGAATCTCACTGCAGGGTTTTTGCCCTATCAGGCTGCTTTGCTGAAATAGTTTGTTTCGTGTGTGTGTGTGTGTGTGTGTGTGTGTGTGTGTGTGTGTGTTGACAAGGCGTGACATAGAAAACGGTCTTACAGGAGCGTGCCGCTTCTACAACCTACATGCTGCAGTGTGTGAAATGTCTTCTTCTCTTTCCTTTTATTGTACTGATGAGTAATTTGCTCCAAATTTGTAGGGCGGTGAAGAATGTTTCTTAACTTGTTTTTTCAGCTCCTCCTTAACATGAGCGCAGTTTTATCATCATACTCTGACTTCCATCCTATCCATATTTCTATTTAGTTCTCCCCATCTCGTCTCAGATATGGAATAATAATCTAATATTTTGGCAGAGCGCAGTCTTATGTACTGTGAGACAGAAGGCCAAAACCAGCTTCTTCCAGTTCCTCCCTTCTTTAGCCCCATGCTGCGCCTCTGAGAGACCGTGATCTTCAGAGTGTTTTAAAACAGATTTGGGATCTGTGTAATGTAAGATCTGTGTAACCCTCTGAAATCTGTTTGATCCCCGAGATATTTTGAACACTAATTTGCATCAACCCTGCAGTTAAAAATTTACCAAAGAGGCTGCTACTTCTGTACTCGTCCATCTTTAGACGCAGTGTAGGATTAGTTTTGTGTGTGTAAGTGTGTGTGTTGGATGGTGTGTACCTGACCGCTGACCTTTGTTTTAGCTTGTATCCACAAATCTCCTGTCAAATCTATGCGCAGTGTTAGTTTTTCTAAAGGAATTTCAAAATATATACAGTACTACAGACATTAGATGACATGAAACTGTAACTGGGTCAACAGTAAATATGATATACTGTAGGGGCTTTGTTGCATGTCATACCCCTCTCTCTCCGCATGTTTCCTGTCTGTCTGCACTGACTGTCAAATAAAGGCAAAACATCCCTAAAAAATATTAAAATACATATATGACATACTGTAGATAATAATAACACAGATGATTAGGGGACACATAATTTAATACATTGAACAAAACACATTTAACACATCAAAAAAAACCAAACACTGTTTTCATGAACTGATGTACAGGTTAACGTGATCACACACTCAGCTGTGGGAGAACAAATATCCAGAAATGTGTCAAGGCACAGAACATGCAGATAGACCGTGTATGCTGTGTGATATATATGTTAGTATTTTACCATTTTACCATCATTATCCTGTCTTGTGCTGTGGTGGTTCCTTCCTTTTGTAGAATATATTCAGTATTTCAGCACCAACTATCCAACTACCTTCTCCTTCACAGGAGCCTCGCCAAAGTCTGTTAGGAGAGATAAAGATCCAATTTGTGTGTTCGTCTCCAAATACCCCGGTGCTCAGATTCCCAGGTGTCCTTCCTGCTCTTCTCCGCTGTAGAAATGTTCCTCGCTGTGGCGCGTGTGTTACTTACCCAACCAACGCTAAGAAACCTGGTTATCGTTGTCTTTCTGTGGAAACTTGATTTCTTAAACACTTTCTGTAACTGAGATAAGGGAATAAAAAGAGCCAGGTAAACATAGTCAGATTTCTGCTGGAGAAACTTGATTTCTTGACTTTGTAAGAACCTAAACGGGAACCTCACAGGGCTTTTACAAGAGGCCACAGCAGTACAGCGAGATGAAAGTAAAAATAATTACTCGTAGTTGTGCGTCTTTGTATCTTGTAATATATTAATCCACAAATACGATAAGTTTGAGGTTTTCTAAAGCTGAACAGTGAGCTATTGTTAGATTCACACTGTGAGAAAATAAAAAATGTATAGGCTACAGTGTCATATAATGTAATTTAAAAGTAAGGTTTTAGGTTGTGGAGAAGTGACCTTATTATAAACACGTTCTCCTGATTAACCTGGTTTCCTGTGTGTGTGTGTGTGTGTGTGTAAAAAAACTCACTGACTTACAAACATACAGCATGTAGGATGTCGGCTACCGTGAAGTGCAGTAGTCACGAGCCACGTTATATTTTAATTTCTGCCCCATGACTTCTGTTTCTCCTTAAATTTATTCTGTTATTCAGAGATATTAACAAGTATTTTAGTGAGTAGTTTTCCCTGAGGAATTTCAAGATCAGAATCAACTTGTTTCAAGAATCTACTTTAGTCAAGTTTCAAATGCTCTATAATAATGGCGTCCTGAAATTGTTCTAAAATGTAAAGTTATTTAGTCGATCAGCCACTCCTTTCTCTTTTCGTTGCAGTCAGCCATCATTTTTCCTTCCTCTCCTCTGTAGGGGTGTTGATGAGCGAGTTGTCTCGTCCGTGCCGGATGATGCTGCTGGTGAACCCGCAGAGCGGGAAAGGACAGGCGCTCACTCTCTACAACAACCACATCCAACGAATGCTCAACGAGGCGGGAGTCCCACACACTCTGGTTATCACCGGTGAGTTGGAGGCACAACATACGCACCACACAGAGATATACAGTACAGCACGAGAATATAGAGTTGCACACAAAACAAAACAATCTTATTTTATGTGTATAAAAGCTGTAAGTCTGCTCACACTCATTCAAGGAGAATCATTTTTATTTGAAAACTGTGAGTTAATATTTTCTGCTAATGTTTTTTCTAATTTACCCGCCTTTGGCAAAAGAGCCAAATTTGCATGTGATGCTCTTAGGAGTGTGTGGGCTGCAGGATAAATTACTGGTTGGTCCAATCCATCCAAGGATGCCGGGTTCAATTCCCTACGAGTCCATACATGCTCAGGTGTCCCTGAGCAAGATATTTAATCCCTACCTGCTCCACAGGCTCCAAAGAAACTGGCCATGATAAATAAATAAACTCAAAGACGGCGTTATCTTCCTGGGCAGTTTGTATTTCTGGTTTAGTTGATTGATTGGCTAACAAAATGAATAAACCTTGAATGACCCCCCCAAAAAAGATGTTTTCAAATGCAAAACAAAGCACACACTATATAGATCTCTTATAACTCGAATCTCTAATTTTATCTCAACATTTTTATCTCTTTACTTCAACATCATCTTTAAAAACATTGCCAGATCTTATCTGACAAACACATGACGCTGCCTAACCATCACCATTCAGCTCATTGCAAATCCATCTCCCACTAGTGTGGCAGTAAAGGACAGTAGATGATCACACACACACACACAATCATGCACACAGCTCAGACACTCACACCTCCCTCCCTTCCTGCTCGTCTCTCTCTCTCTGTCCCAGTAGCCCTCCTCTAGTTTAAATCATCTTCGTGTTTTCATGCTGTCACCATCATTATGCTGATCAACTGCCTCTGACCCATATGCATGCAGAGCTGTTATGTAATAAATATATGTACACACAGTCAGACACACATATGGATAAAACACGTCCATGATAAACACACACATTTGCACAAAATCCCCTTTTGCCATGATTTGATTTGATGTAATCTTGCGGGGCCCGGTAACGATCATACAGCGCAGTATTACAAACACTCACTCATCCCATACTGTAGCTTTATCATTTAAATTATTTCGGTGGAGTTTTCCCTCGTCTTTTTTGTTTTGTTTTCTCTCTTCTGCCTGGGGTTGTTCATAAATCAGTGCAGTGTCAGATAACAGACAAAAAAGCACGTCCTTCATCGCAGTGCGAGGTGCACCGACAGAGAAAAGAGGGCAGACGGAGAGAGAGAACCACAGAGAGGAAGACAGACAGAGACCCATGAGAAATCATCTTGCTGGTGCTGTGCTGAAAATGTGGAAAACATGCAAAAACTGAGCTTTTTGTGGTTTCTGAGATGCACTTTTTGACAAGTTAATCCTGGAGAAAACATAGATTTAATCCCCAAATCTACATCTACATGAAAGAGCATGACTACTGAAAGATACCACAGTGATCTCTTTGACAGATAGACTAAAATAAAACTTTCCCTCTGATCTCTGCCAAATGGCCCCGGCCCTGAATCAGTAGAAGAGTATTAAGATTTTTGTTTTTTACATGCTAGTAATTCTAGTAATTCCTCAACAATCCCAATTGTGTGCTGTGTTGTAGCTGAAATCTGTCATGTTTTTTATTATTTCGCCCTCTATATGACTGTGGTCAAACACTTCAAGTCTGGAGACGCTCTCTGTCCTGTGTTTTTGACAGTTTTTGATCGGGTTTGTCAGGTCTGTTCGTCTGATAAAGCAGATGAACCCTCCAACTTCCGTACTTCAGTGAAAATATATAATATACTGTATATTTTACCTGGTCAGTCAGTGACAAAGTGAAAGAAGATACACATTTCATCTTAACCTTTAAAAAGTTGGTACCTCTTTCTAATAAGGGTTTATCAGTTGTAACTAATGACTCTATAGATGGTTGATTAATCACTTACTTGTGATTTATAGATCAGTTATAAGCCAATAATGATAACTTTTACATTGCCAGGTTGTAAAAAAATCCCTTTGGCTGGTGGCACACCCAATATGAGTAGCACATTACCAATGACAAATGTGTTTATAATGATATGTTTGGCCATAACACTTGCCAAACAGCATGTCTAACTGTTCTTGTGTGTGATTGGGATCCTGTGCGAGCCGTTTGGCTGGAAGTATTTTGTATGCGGATGCTAGCAAAAGTAGACAGACTCATTATTGGATCCTTGGCTGTGTGGCAGCTGTGGGCACTGCCAGGGGTGGAGGACAGATGAAGGATGACTGCGCTGCTGTTGGGGTCCGACAGAGAGAGAGACAGAGAGAGACAGAGTTTGTCTGAGTGTGTTGTTTTGTGTTTGTTAGTGAGTTTCTGCATGTGTCTGTGTGGTAGTAAAGATGGCACACTGATTCCTCCAAGGCAGTCTCCCTCGCTGCTCCGGCATCCTAAGATGTCTGTCGGACGGTATTAATTAAACGACAGCAACATGCTCGTTTTTTTCTCTCGTGCTTGGACTCATCTGCTCAATATAAATTGCAAATATATTTACCAGAGTAGACAGACATCCCCTCGAACAACCTCTCTGTGCTGCTCCTTTTTTCTATCCTTGTTTCTCTTTCAGTCTTTTGTTCTTTCTTTTATGGCAATGGTCCACGGCTCATCATTTAACAAGGTACATACTGTGTCATAGCACATGTGAGGATGTGAAGACTATGAACTCTGGTAGAGAGGGCACGGAGAAGACAGGGATCTTGGAAAAATCCTAGATCCTACAAAATAAGGAAAAGAAGCCATTAGAAAGAGAGAGTCACAACATTTTCAGACATGTGAACTTAAAATGCCAGCAACACTGTAAGATAACGCACATAATATTAACACAGCAGACTCAGGCACAAACCTGGCTGGTCTGTGATGCTTAGAGGGGCATTCCACCGCCTTTACACATGAAGATCAGTTTACTCATCATCACAATGTTGTCACGATGATGAAAGCCTGGGGCTGTGGGAGTTGAAAGATGTGGGCATTTACCAGGCAGGGAGGGTCTAAGGAAAGATGCTATCTGGTTGCATCATGGAAATTGTAGGGACCAACGTTTTTGGTGCTTGGCCCACACTAATGACTAAAAGTTAGGATATATCTCAATTCTGACCATTATTATTATTTTTGTCTGCCTCAACATTATGAGAGTGAAGTACTAAATCGCTGTAGTAGCCCTATACAGAATATTAGGAAAAGAGGAAGAAAAAAGAGGCACAAGATTCACATTGTCAGTCGCTCACTTTGCTGTAAAAGTTTTGGTTTGTTACTTGATGTGACTGGAAACAGGCAGAAAAGATGATTCCACAGAGTCTGAACACAGAGTCTATGGCTCTCCCATGTTGTAATTGACAGTATTTCTGTTTATTTTCACATTATAATCTTGCTCCAGTGTAGCTTTTGAAAAGCAAATCACTTAAGGATTTTCAGAGCCATCCCTATACTGCAGACACAGTGTTTGTGAAGTAGGACTTAGTCTTCCCACCATCATTCTGTGACCCAAAAGCAATCGTTTCCAGGATTTCACTTGTTTAATGTGGTTGTTACCACTTCATGTAATTGCTGCTTGGTGTAAATATACTTTCTAAAGTTGAACTATATCTTGATTGTCGCTCAGTTTAGGTACTTTTTTCCCACTGGCAGACCGCAAAAGATTTCCCATGTTTAAACTCTTGTTAGCTGATCACGGCTCGGGCTTGGCTGAGGGCAGCGTCAGCACAGGAAGCGTCTGTCAACGCCTGTAGCTATCGGCACAACCCATTCGAGTATCTCTGGATCTGTGATGATGTTTCCATTATGGTCTGTCCAACTTCACACTGGGAAAAAACTATAACTTTAGTCACATGTGTTCAGACATTGGGGTGAAAGTAGACCTCCTTTGGTGGTGATTTTTATATTGTGCAGAGTGGCATGCATTTTTATAAGACTTAAAAAGGAACTGTTACAGTATTTTAATATTATTAAGACTGCTTTTGTGAGTTGTGTGGCGGTGAATGAGGCTGTGGAAACATGTACACAAGTTTGGCTGGCCAGCTTGTGTACACTGCGGCAATCAAAGACACATATGACCCTTTGCTTTGCTTTGAACCAACCATTTTGGCTGTGCAAATACAGCCAGTCTAAGTCTATTTAATGGTATTTCAGCTTTGGGGAGCACCACCTGAGGCACTCCCTGGTGTGTGTGTGCATGCGTGAGAGAGAGAGAGAGAGAGACGCTGTGAGGTATTGTGTGTGTGTGTGCAAATGTGTGTGTTTATCTGTGTGGCTACGCCCTCAGACACCTCCCTTTCCACACTCACACACACATTCAAAAGGCGGTGCTGTTTAACTGTCATCACCTGCTGTCATTTTGGTGGAGGAGCTCTGCAGCTATTAGACTGTGCCGCTTGAAGAGAGCTGCAGTCAGGATGTGTGTGACAGCAGGGTGGAGGTTCATCTGGAGCAGCCTTTAGTGGTGATGATACAAGGTCAGCATGAGGACAGAGCTTCTTGTTACAACACATGCTCTTAAACCATTTGAAGCATTCGAAATCCGACAGTGTGAGAGTTATCACCTGAATCTGCAGCTCCCCTCGACTTTACAGAGCTTTTATAGCAAGTTTCAGCTCATTGTTTAGCTAACTTTACTGTTTTGGTTCACTCTCACCGCTCTCATCGGCGTCTAAAACAGAGCTAAAAGAGAGATGGACTCAACATTTGACTTATATCCTTCAGGTGGACAGAAATATGACTCTAAGTAAATGATAATGTTGCTCCATAACCGCTCAATGTGTATTTAAACAACTGTTTGGTAACAACGTCATCATATCAACTTAAAAGATGATAATATGTCAATGCCCCCAAGTGTCCCAAAAATCAGTTATAGCAGTTTTAAACAATATGCACATGCTCATATATACATTAAAAGAGTTACTGGTCACTGTAATGGCTCCTCCTCTGAAGTGATCACTATGTAGTGCAACTCCAATGTGAGAGATGGCGGTCTAAGTCAGCACTCTATCTTTGTATCCTTCTGAGGACATTTTGAAAACGTGCACCGCAGTCCCTGTGACCAGAGGCCAGTAATGAAGCAGAGATCTGCATGACTGTAAAGAGTTAGTCACAATCCACTGCCTCTACCCACAGGGAGAAACTCAGCTGGACAAAACTACTGCACTCCTCTCTCCTCTCCTTTCCTCTCCTCTCCTTTCCTCTCTTCTCGTTTCCTCTCCTCTCCTCTCTTTTCCTCTGCAACAACAACCATAAAAATCATTACAAGCACTGTGTGACTTATCTCCGTCCCTCCATCCCTGATATTTGTTTTCCCTCATATCGTCGTTTTGCCATTATCAATCTAACTGACGAATGGAGCCGCATACTAAAACTGCTCTCAGCTCTCCTCCCACCACACTGCAGTGTCCCTGCTCCACAGCTTTGTTTCTGATTGGGGCCCTTCAATCCCTTTTAGTTTACAGCCTCTGCATAGATAAGGAAATGTGATGTGACTGGACTGATAAGGAGGAATTGATTCCTTTATTCTGCAGAGTTTTGGGTAAGGGAAGAAGAGAGGCCAAGAAATCAGATCCCTCTCCAGAGGACTCTGTGTGTGTGTGTGTGTGTGTGTGTGTGTGTGTGTGTGTGTGTGTGTATGGGATAACTCTGCTGTTCTTCTGTTGGGTTAAGACATTAACACAATGGCCGCATTAAAGGGAAGAACAAGGTAGTTACACTGAAGAGGCACAAAACAGGACTACTTATTTTCAGGCCCCTGAAAAGTCTGGAACAAACTTGATGATAAAATAATTTTAAAAAGTAATAAAATACTATCATATCCTCATATCACTTGACTTCACATTTATTTTTCTCGACCTGCTGTCTGTTTAGTAGGTAGAATATTAAATATTAGAGCATTATCTGTACCACTTATCCATAGAGGGTCGTGGGGGGCTGGAGCCAGTCAGTCACAGGGCTGACACAGAGACACAGACCATTCACGCTCACGGTCACGCCTACAATTTCAAGTCGTCAGTTAACCTAACCTGCATGTCTTTGGAGGAAGCCGGAGTACCCGGAGAAAACCCACGCAGGCACGTGGACACATGCAAACTCCACACAGAAAGGCCCAGCCGGCTGGTGGGTTCAAATCCAGATCCCTCTTGCTGCAGCATCAAGAAGCCACTATTATTAGGCTGAGGACTGATAATAAAAAATCCATTTGCAGCAGCTTCACAGCCAATAAACAATTACTTTTACCAAAACAATCAAATTAATATTGAATAATATCAATATTCCATCATGGATAAGAATAGTGGCAGTTTTTAAAAGTAAAAGTAAATGAAGAAGAATGGTGCTGAGCCTCAGCAGGTGAAAGTTGTGACAGTCGGCTGCACTTGACTGACTTTGCTTCACACCTCACAGCGCTCCTTCTGCCCTCTCACCTTCAGACAGAGGACAGGGAGACTGAGAGGGAGACGCATCCCTCCACACACACACACACACACACACACACACACACAAAACAGACTATAACTTGATTCCAGAGAAAACAGATGTGTTTTGTAGTCCTTGTGCACGCTGATGGCAATACAATCTCCAGTGACTCAAAAAGTTACTCTTGTGTCGTCCACCTTAAGAGGAAGCTGGCCCTGTCACCAAAGCCCCACTTCATCAGATTATTCAGCCCCAGATTCATTTGACTGAGTGCTCCTGGGTAATTTAGTTGCTCCGATCTAATTGGCAGCGTGGCAGACGCTTCATTTAAGACCATATATCAGCTTTCCCTCCCAGGGCGATACTTTAATTTGGCAACTGAAGGGAAAAAAAGGAAAGAAGATTACAAGGAGGGCTAGGAGTCTTCTGTTACCTGAGAACTCTTTTAGTCATGATTTAAACAAGATGTATGTATTAGTGTCATGTGTAACTTGAGCTGCTGATAGCAAACACCTGCGGAAATGCCCTTAAGTGAGACACCGAATGTCTATCACACCTCCATTAGAGCTGACCGTGACCTCTGACCTCTGTGTGGAGGGAGGAAGCTGACAGGACAACTTTGTAGATTTCTTATACAGGAAAGACACACCTGCATGAACACACACTTTACATTTATGTGTGTGTGTGTGTGTTTTGCAGAGCGGCAGAACCACGCCCGAGAGCTGGTGAGGGAGGCCGACCTGTCGCAGTGGGATGCTTTAGTCATCATGTCCGGAGATGGACTTCTGTTTGAGGTAAAGAGAGACACGTGTACATGTTCACTATATTCACATCCAGACGCACTCACTGTGTGGCTTTACATTAATGTAGGACACTAAAAGTCAACAGTGCACACTTCCATCATCACTATAAACCAAAATGTCTGTTCCTGCTGTTGTAGAAATGAATGAATGCAGATATGTCTCATTAATAAATACGTTTTTCTTTGTAGTTGCTGATTTTGACATCACTGATTCATCTGATAACTGTTGAATCAAATATGCTGTACTGTAACTAAACAGTACATGCAGTATATAACTGTATATGTACTACTGATTTACTTCTTACCAGGGTTTTGCAACATAGTTGTCATTGACCAAATTATAAAAAAAGAATAGTATTTTTTATGCAACTACAGTGTTGCATAACATTTCTGTGTGTGTCTGTTGATGACACATGCTGATGATGTTACTTAAAACCTTAAGAAAGAAATACTTTGTAGAAGTTTGGCTTCTTTTGTTAAATGAAAAAAAGGGTTTTTGTAGAAAAACTTGTTTATATTCTTCAAAGGTTTAACACAAGCAGCGGTACGAGAATTTTGTCTAAATAAATACAGTCTAAAATTATGATTTAAATCAGTAAACATCTGGTTAAAAATAAGTAAAGACTTAAGAATCTGGCCAACTTACTCTGACACATTTCAGTCGGCACCATAAAAGCACTGAGGTCGGACACCCAGCCCTGTGTGCTGACAGTACAGAGAGTCTATTTCTTCACTTACTGCTAGAAAACACTGACTAGTTAATATGTCTTTCTGTCTGTCCCCCTAATCATATCTGTATTTTCTGTGTCTGTCAGGTTATAAATGGTCTTCTGGAGAGACCAGACTGGGAGGAGGCCATCCGGACCCCGCTTGGTATCCTTCCTGGTGGATCAGGCAACGCCTTGGCGGCATCCATCCATCACTACTCTGGGTGAGCCACATGCAGAATCTAATAAAAAATAATATCTTCAGCACTCTGTTGATCTGCCCGACACTCTGTGGGTAGTTGATACTGTAGTATAGTAATAGTATTGTTTGTGGGTCACATTGAGCTTTATCTTTATTTTTACTGTTTTATTTATCATTATGTATGTCATCACATTATCATGACAGTTGATCTGTCCAGCACTGTAGATATGATATTGCTTCTCTCAAATATTAATCTGCATCTATTTTGATAATCGAATATTCGTTTAAGTCATTTTTTAAGCAAAAATGCCAAACATTTGCTGGATTCTGCTTTTTAAATTTGACATTTTATAGACCAGGGGTTTTCAATTAAATTTCAAAGAGGTCCAGTTAGAGAAGATGTCCTCAAACAAAGGTCTGGACTGCGGAACATCATAATGTCTAACTCGGGTTATGATTTGATTGGCTGAGTAGCATCACGTGAGATGAGTTACAACGCATGCAACTGGTCTGTGAGTTTCCTGAGCTGCTAAGCCAGTGTCGCCTGTAGATTTGGAAAAATCGCTGCATTGTAGCATCATGACTAACCCACAACTTAGAGCTTTACTCTAAACCAGTCCAACCAGTTAGGTAACATACTGATTTGGGCCTCATCATTCCAGGCGCCGTGCTGTGAGTTTCATTTGCGTGCATACACTATGTGCGTACTGCATGCAGATAAGTCCGGTTTAAAACAGATTATGTAATGGGTAGTTTCAGCTGTGCTCAAAAAACATGAGCTCGTCCCCCATCAGGCAGAGATACCTGTGCTTCACGAAGGACTGGACCAGAAACAGGAACTAACGCAGCTGTCAATAAAAGTAGTTCTGTCCATTTTTATTCGTATGTGCAGAAGGTACAGTTGAAGCTTTGCAGACAAGGACATGCTGCATGTAATGGGCCATAATCCCCTTGAGTCTGGTGTACTTCAGTGGAGCCTGTAGTACTGATGGTGCACAGTATCTCAGTTTTATATAAATATAATAACAGGTATTTTTGCTGTAGTGTAAAATGCTTGTGACCAGCTCCAGACAACTACTGGGTGAAGATGTAATGGTTAAACAAATTAGGTGTAGTGGTTTTTTACTATAGATTTAGTATCCTTTAACTGAGCCTCAGACACAAGGCGGGTCTGCCTTCTGGTGCTTTCCGTGCACTCATCTCATGTATTAATTATTAATGATTTGCTCATTTGAGTGATTGTTTGGAATTCATTCAACCAGAACAAAGGACAGAAAGGAGAAGTTGAAGGAGAGAAAGAAAAGAAGAGTGAACAATAACGCAGCAACTGATCAGATTGAGAGGTGGAGAAACTTCTGCTGCGTCTGAAATCACTCATTCACAACTCTTTATATAACAGACAGTCAGTAGTTTACTCTGTAGTGAACAGTAAACTGACTCATGAATCATCATCATTTTGCGTTATCACTGACAGGTGTGCAGTCGCATGACAGAACTTTTTGCATCAATACAATTCAGTGCATTGCATTGTGGGATTGTTAGCAGAAAGTAGAGTACATGGACACTACTTTTTTTGTTCCACTGTGGGAATTTTTTAGAGCGCTACATACTGTATACATTTCACAGTTTTGTGCCTAATCGCGTCTTTCCATTGACTTTGTATGTAATTACGCCGCCTCTAAAATTTGCTTTGTGTTCTGTAAGAGTCTACAGTCACGCTTGCAGCTCTGTGGGGCTGCACCATAGACTGTATATAAAGATGGACGACGCGTCTCCACTTCATCCTACTGTACAAAAATGAACCCAAAATATCCCCCATACGGGAGCTGCCATCTTGCGCTGGTGACGTAATTTGGAGCCAGAGTCTGGGGGAGGTCAAGATGTTTTGGCTTCATTTTTGGGGAGCTGCCATGTCGTCCATCTTTATATACAGTCTTTGGGCTGCACTGAGGCACAGTGTTGCTAAATGCCAACGTCAGCAAAACGTCCAGTAGTCGTTGAAATATTTCAGTCTGGAACAAAATGGTTGACTGAACAATCAACCGATTGATAGACCGACAGACAGACCAACATTGCCATCCATGGATTGCCATCCAAAGACAAAAAACATCACAAAAAAAGAGAGAGTTTGAGAGAGCATTAGAGATTCTTCAGAGGAAGATGGGGAGATAAAAGGCTTAATGTGTTTTATAATATCTCTACGTTTAACCTTTATTTCAGCTGTGACACCCCTGATAGCTCCACCATCTGTGGTGCAGAAAATGTATCATGGAAGTGGGTTGTTATTTCACTGCGCATGTGCCTTCTCTCTTCCCGTAGTCGAGTGCAGCTAGTTGGTGTAGTTTCATGAAGACATTGCTTCTTGGACCACTCGCTATATAAACGTGTCTGTTGTTTGTGTTTTAAAATACTCTGCCCTTTCTGCTCTGAAGTCACCTGGTCAAACCTCATGAAGTGCTTTGAGGCACTTCCTTTTAAAGCCGCTCCTCTTGTTTGTAGGTCACAATAAGCTTTATCTTGCCCTTTTACTATTTTATTTATTTTGTAATCTGTCATTTTGTATCTCAGAGTGTTTGTTTTTTGTTTGGTGTCTAGCAACCTTTGTGCTGCTGTTTTGGATTTGTTTTTCTCAGTGCGATTTAATAAATTATAAATTATAAATTAAATAAAGTCGCAATAAAATGAAATTAAACAAAACGCCTCACACTGATGGTTCTGTCTTCACCATAGAGCCACATTCATTCATCACTTCGACTGCATCTGCCAATCAGCTTCTCATCAAACAATGGTCTTCCAGCCAGAGCGGCAGCAACAATGAGAGGAAGGGACCAGACTCTGCATTGTTTACCCTCCTCTCACACTCCCGGGGCATCCAGAAAATCTCTCTCTCTCTCTCTCTCTGGTTGCTGCAGGCTGTCCTGCAGTGGCCCTGGCTCAGAGTGTATTTGGTATTATTCCCAGCTGAATGTAGGGTTCACTGAGGCTACGTGGATCAAACGAGTGACAGCTAGAACATATCTGGTATTATGCAATGCAGTGAACAGGTTCGCTGAGTGAGGGTGTGATGTGTTTCTGTACACAAACATAATGAGCACGAGCTGGGACATCATCTGCGAGGCTGAACGCTGATGGTTTCTGAAGTGACAGGTGTGACACTTTGATGTGAGGACGGTCTCCCTCCCCTGGTGGTTTACAGATACTGCATAAACAGCTTAAAATATATGGACAGGATCTGGAAAGATAAGGAGCTTGTTTAAACTCAGTTTCTGGTTTATACCTAGCTAAAACTAATGCAGTCTAATACAAACCGTCCTGCAATAAATCATGAAGGTTATAATGCTCAGTTTTTGTATTGCATTATACTGACAGGTGTTTCTATTATTAATGCTATTAAACTAAGTATTATCAGTGAAATTTACTTTAAGTATCAAAAGTAAAAGTACCCATTCAATAGAAACGTGGCCCCTGTGACTGATATATTGTTTTATGTGACATTATTAGCATTTTGCTGTTGTAGCTTGTGCAGCTAGTTTAAACTACGTCATATACAGTTAGGTAGTTTAGTCCAGTGATTCCCAACCTAAGGGTCCTGCACCCTCCCAAGGGTCACAAGATAAATCTGAGGGGTCGTGAGAGGATTAATGGGGTAATAAAGAGGACAAAACTAAAGAAAGAAGTTTGTATTAATGTGTAATCTGAGAAGTTAAGAGAGGAAATAACTCTTTGGTGGAACTCATCTGAAACACGACAAGAGGCCCCAAATAGACACTTCTTTTTTGTAAGAGGTCAGAAGCCAAACTGTGGTAGTAGAGATGGCAATGTCGGTCGGTCGGTCGGTCGGTCGGTCGGTGTGTGTCGGTCCACCACTTTGGTCCAGACTGAAATATCTCAACAACTATTGATCTTCTGATTTTTTCCTCTAGCGCCACCATGATGTTCACATTTGTGGTTGAGAGTGAAATGTCTCAACAACTACTGGATGGATTGCCATGAAATGTGGTTCAGACATTCATCTCCCTCTCAGGATGAATCGTAATAACTTTGGTGATCCCTTAACTTTTCATCTGGCGCCACAGTCAGGTCAAAATCTGCATAACTAATAACATTCCCATCAAACTCAGCTGTACTGTTTATTGCTACACGGTAAACATTACACCTGCCAAACATCAGCAAGTTAGCATTGTCATTGTGAGCATTCAGCATGCTGATGTTAGCATTTAGCTTAAAGCACCGCTGTGTCTTAAGTACAACCTCACAGAGCTGCTAGCATGGTAGGCTCTTATTAGTCTTATTCATGTAAATCTTGATCTGAAAAGTAAATACAACTGTCAAATAAACAGTGGAGTAAAAACTGCAATATTTCCTTCTGAATTGTAAAATGTAGTGGAGTAGAAGTATAAAGTAGCATAAAATGGAAACGCTCAAGTAAAGCGCATGTACCTCAACATCGTACTTGAGTAAATGTACTTCATTACTTTCCACAGCTGATTCTCGGGTGCAGCAGGCGAGTTGGACATCTTTTTATTTCTTGACCTTTTTACCAGACAATGATTAGAAAGAAACAGAGCAGCCGTGGAAATGTAGATGAGACTATTTGGATAGAGAGACCGGTGAATAAATTCAGGATGATGAATATGGAGATATCCGCAAGGCCACTGCCAGTGAGCTCCACTGAGACGTCCAGTCGTCGTCACTGTAATTGGCTGTGGGTGGTAACAGCAGGCAAATCTGTGTGTGTGTGTGTGTGTAAGGCGTGTTATCATGACCTTCCACCCCTGTCTCCATCCTCCCAGATGGGGTTGTCTTTGTTGTCTGACTGGCCTGTCATGTCTGAAGGCTCATAAGCTGATTCTGTCCCACCTCCAAGATTTGTCCCTGAGCCTCCTGGCTTATTGAACCTCCCCCCCCTGACTCACCCCACTCCCTTCATAGCTCTGTGGACCTCCACCCTCTCTCTCCTCTGTGTTTTTACGATTACACAATAAGGTCACAGTTACCCCCGTATTGTATAACACTCCTCTTATAGCTCACTCCCCAAAACACACACGAGCCTCGACCCACTTCCGAAAATATTAAGTGCACCTTCCCATTTTTATTTTGGTGTCTGCGTGTTATTTTTGAAGCTAGATTCTTAACTGTGTCTCCTTCTAGAGGACTGGTGTAGCTCTGAAATTATTAGTCAATTTAATGTTTTGTAATTTGATGCTTCTCTCTGTTTTGTATCACTGTAAATTAAATATCTTTGGGTTTTGGGCTGTTGATTGGACACAATTTATTATTTAAAGACGTGACTTTGGGTTACGGGAAGTTATGATGGACATTTTTCACTATTTTCTTACATTTTCATTAACTCTAAGATTAACCGATAATGAAAATAATCATTAGTTGAAGCCCTAGACTGGTGTCCACTTTGGATCTGGTGCATCTCTGCCCACTAAATGTGACCATTTAATTAGAGCTGCTGCTGCTGCTGCCTTAAAGATAAGCTCTCCTACTTCTAAGTCTGGAGGCTGTAAACACAACCTGTCACACATTCAAGTGCATTTGGTCGGAAATATTGACTAAAAGCACCCTGAAGTGGAAGTAGTTCTGTGCTGGCTGCTGTTGTGTTTCAGAAATTAAAATTCACATAACTACTTTGTGCTGTTGCAGCCGAATAAACAAAAACATCAGGCATCTCATAAGAACTGGCTGCTGTCTATCTGTCCACGTATGCATTTATCCATCTACGCATGTAGTCCATTTAGTAGCTGTTCTGAGCTTTTGATCATATCACATGATCTTCATCAGCCGATGCAGTTGTCATGGAATTGTAGATGTTGAAATTTTGCACTCTGGTGACTTCTGTGTTCAGAGAAATATTTATTTGAACAATAACATGGCAAACTACATCTGCTGAAGATCATGTGACATAATCGAAAGCTCCAGAACAGCTAAATGGATTTCTGAACTGTTGTTTCCTTCGTCAAGAATGAACTTCATCAACTTCAGTACTTCTTCGATATCTTAGTTTGAGGTATAAAAACATGTTTTACCTTTCCGTTTAACCCGTTCATGGCCAAACTGCTCAGGCATCAGTGCTGAACACTGAACTTTTTCTAAATAATATATAGTCTGAAGTTGTTGAAGTTTCTTTTATAGATCGAGAGATATTGATAAGTCTGACTAGTGTTCAGTGCCAGTTTTTAATATATAACACTCTTTGATCAGTACTAGTTGAAGCTTGATTATCAGCCCTGTTTATTAATCAATTAACCAGTTGATTCATCATTTGTACTAGCTGTTGTTTGAGTGGCTCTTTGCTTTATGACTTTTTTTGTTATAACAGTACATTCCCAGTCACTCATATGAATAACCTTTTTATTTAGCCTTTATTTCACAAAGGAATCTCTTGAAATACATTATCTCTCTAACAAGAGACCTAAACCAAAATGGCAGCATAGATTAGTTAACACACAAAACACACACATAAAGACACACACAATTACTTTACAGCATTCACACGCACAGTAACACCTGGAAGTCATGAAAGAGGGAACCGTGACAATTTAAAACAATTGATTCTTGATGAAACATGTTTTGAATCCCTGATATGAAGGTGATTTAAACGGCTTCCACATGTAATTCATATGAGCACAACTTCCAATCACTACAGTTCAGATAACACCTGAAGGCAGCATAAGATGATGCTTCCAGGAAGCGACTAACTCTCATCTCTCCTCCTTCGTTCCTCTGGTTTCCCTCCTCCAGAGCCTCGCCGGTGTTCAGTGAGGAGCTCCTGGTCAGCTGTGGTTTCCTGCTCTGTAAAGGACTCGTGTCCCGCATGGACCTGGTCTCCATCCATCTCTCCTCCAGCCCTCGTCTCTTCTCCTTCCTCTCGCTGGCCTGGGGCTTCGTAGCGGACGTGGACATAGAGAGCGAGAAGTACCGTCACGTCGGAGCTGCCCGGTTCACCATCAGCACGCTGGTGAGGCTGGCTTCTCTCCGCGTCTACAAGGGCAAGCTGGCCTACCTGCCCGCCACTGAGGACTACAGCAACGAAGAGGGTTTGAGAAATAACATGACACTGCACTGCAGCAACCAGGCCTCCTCCCTGGGCCCAGCCTCCGTGCTGTGTCGACCGTCCAGAGACTCTCCCTGCCAAAACACCTTCCACAACTCCTGCCACTCCAACAACTCCCTCAAAGTGAGGAAGACTGAGAGCACGCCTTCTCGAAGCGCCACCAAAGCCCTCATCGGCCCGCCCGACTCCCTGCTGCTGCCTCTGGACCAGCCGCTGCCCAGCGACTGGGTGGTGGTGCAGGAGGAAGACTTTGTCCTCGTGCTGGCCATGTACCAGTCCCACCTGGCGGAGGACCTGCTGGCGGCACCAGACGCCACCTCGGACGACGGCGTCATCCATCTTTTCTACGTTAGAGTGGGAATATCACGCGCCGCGCTGCTGAGGCTGTTCCTAGCTATGGAGAAGGGTGCACATCTGGCTACTAACTGTCAACATCTGGTGCACGCTAAGGTGCGGGCACTCAGGCTGGAGCCATATTCACCCAAAGGGATAATAACAGTAGACGGAGAAGTGGTGGAATATGGGCCATTGCAAGCGGAGGCTCACAGAGGCCTGGCGAGCTTAATCACTGGATGAACTGAACAAACATCATCTCACTGTTAAATGCCCAATAAACACATTTTAAGAAGTGATGTCCAGGTACAGAAGCAAAGCAACGGATGTAAGACTCATTCACTGTTATCTGCAATGTGCCTCTCAGCGGTACATAGAGAATCCTTGTTACAGAAGAAAATAATGCGATGATGTAGGTTGAGTTATTATGACAAACAAGTGCCATGTATGGAGACCCAAAGCGTTCAGTATCAAATAAATAAGTAAGACAAAATACATAATATAAATACATAATTTAACCATTAAATTATATAAAAAAACCTAATACAGTTTTCAAATTCAGCTTGTTAATATGAAATGTTCCACAATGTTCACAATAAGAGCGTTTATGGCAGGTATTTTTTATTTCAAACTGTCCTTTTTCCATGTTTGTTTTTATTTCACACACACATCAGAGTCAGTTATGTGATTGGCTGTTGCTTTGGTCTGTTCAAGCAGACAGCCAATCACATAACTGACTCTGCCCTTTCTTACGAACCCCCCCCTGCAAGTCCTGAAATAGCATATTTTTTTATAGTTAACTTGAGTGCACAAAATAAAATCATCTTTCAGGACTTCAGGGGCTCTGCACTTTGTGATGAAAAGGACATTTTGAAATAAAACAAACTGAAATAAATACTGGAATAAAGTAAAGGATAAAATTTCACAATAATGAGCAGAGGTTTAGAGATGTATTGAATTCTTTCACAATTTACTATTTATTCTATTTATCTATTTATTTAATATTGAACACTTTGGGTCTCTGTAGCCATGACTGAGCTTACTGTAGAAATGTCGGCATCAACTCACAGACAAAACACAGTGACACGCGTTTCTCATGATCTCATGATGACGTGTTTAGCCTCGATGGAAAGTGAATCTATCACCATCTTTAGCCTCCAGCTTCTTGTTTATCGCTGCATGGAGAGGATTTCTTCTCTGTGCTGAAGCCGACACATCAACTTGAATTACAGCATCTTATGCAACAGCAAAGGGTTGGATTTATGCCTTCACGTCTCCTCTGCAGTATGTTGGAGACTGTGTGTGTGTGTGTTTGTGTGTGTTTGCGCGTGTGTGTGTGTGTGTGTGTGTGTGTGTGTGATGCAGTAAATGTGAGGTGGCGGCGATGTCATTGCCCTTGTTGTAACACAGGTCATCAGGCTTTGCGACTGTTTATCGAACACAGAGAGCCTCAAACACTCAAGCAAGGCCACAAGTGTCTAACTTGAATTCTTGATGGGTCCAGCAGGTGGAGTCTGGGACGATTATCTGCTCTAACACGGCAGACTGCTGAGTGAGGTGAGGGCAGGTGTACCTCCAGCTTGTGCTCCCGTAGAAGTAAAACAAATCCCAAGAAAGCACACAGAATAGAACATCAGTAAATTAATATTTCATTTGACATTTATTTTGTCATATCAAAGCTTCTGATCAGAGGCTGCGAGTATTTGGTGTGCCGTGTTGTTTCGCTCTGAGCACCAGAGTCCCAGATTCAGAAGGGTTCGATTGGTTGCCTTAAAGAGTCGCTAGCTCCATTCTGGTTTCCTCAACCAACCATGTCACCTTAATTTCACTTGAGAACAGATTTGTGTCCGTCAAACCAGTTCTTATATCTTCTATTTTTAATAATAAGATTTTTTTGTGAAATAAAGAGACGTCCTTTAACAGAGAAGAAGTCACATTTAGGTCTCCAGGGTGCTGAAATGTAAACAGTGTGACGTCTCTTACAGAAAAAACCCACTCTAAAGGTTTCCTGTGGAGTTTTAGACCTCAAGTAGCGCTACAGAGCTGTTTATCTGTGAGCGGGTCCCCGTTTTGCACCGAGGACACACGCACATTCACGTGCTAGCCTATTTCATGCGTGGTAACACGCCAAGATATGCTGCAGGGCTCCAGCAAAGGCAGGAAGAGAGGAAGAAGACTGCAAGCTGATAAACATGCACGTAAACATTCCTTAATTTCAACTACTTAAAAAAATCAGCTTTGCAAATGTTTTATGAGGAAGAAAATGCCTTCAACATATTTGTTTTACCTCGAGGATACACACAATGCATTTTGGTGAGAAACTCTGTAAACATAACTTTTGTTTGTTTACAGGAAAACTCCACAGGGCCCCTTTAAAACACTTCTACACAGTTAAAGGGTCAGTTCAACCAAATTGCATAAATCTCTAGTGGCATGTAGATATTTATGAAGTAACAACAGTAAATACATTTACACTGTTATTTCCATCATTCATGCAGCATCATTTGTAGTTCTGTTGCTCATGTCGTAATTTTGAGTCAGTTTTTCTCATTTCTCTCACAGTTTTGCTTCTTCTAGTCTCAATATGTTGCGAGTTATTCCATTTAAAAAGATTTCTTACTACTAATTGGTTTTATTTGAACAGGTTTTGAGCCATCTGTCTGTCTGAGATTTTTGCACAAATTTTACACAAATCAGTGGAGGCAAACAGTTTTGTTTGTTGTGCTCAAGTCAACAGACTTCACTGTCAGCGGTTTACATCAGGACCGTTTCTTCTGTAGAAAGTAGATCCAGTGAAAACTGTTCACAGTGAGCTTCCAGTGAGAGAGACAAACAAAATAACATTTACCACCTTATTGGTCTCGAGGCAGAAATCTCAGAGACGGACATTAAAAGCTGCTCAAATAAAACCAAAACTGTCTGCATGACTAGATACGGCCAGAGGTAAAAGAGAAAATACTGTGTTGTTGTTCTTCTTTTGTAATTTAATCCACCTGTTCGTTGCACCTTGTATCATCACAAGGTCCATTTAATTGTTTGGTGCTGATTTATCCCATTCATGTGAAGAACTGGTTAAATCACCTACGAGTTTACTGCCGGTGAGTTAAAGAATCACTAACTGAAGTGTAGGTGCAGACGAGGCCAGAAAGTGGTGCTCCACCGAACTCGTGAAAAATACCTTGTGGAACATGCTGAACATCAGACTGATGATAACAGTGTAAACGTGTTCAGTGGCCCCTGCAGCTCTGGTCCTGGACGGCTGATTGATGTGTTTTAGTGCCTCCACGGCCGCATCCTCCATCCCTCCGTCCCTCCATCTCTTCTTCTTCTTTCTCTGCTTTCATCCATCCATCCGCTGCTTTATGTACTGCAGTGCTGTGCAGAGCGGTCCCAGGCCTGTGTGTGTCTGGCCCCAGCTGCTTTTTTCACACACACACACACACACACACACACACAGAGTCCCTATGGGAGATTTATTAATGATCATCATCTAGGTGTCCTTAGCATTGAGCTTTAAGTCATAGAGGAAATAATGACCTAAATGGCGTCTGGCCTACACGGGTTGGAAAGTTAGATTTTTAAATGTGTTGTTATCTGAGTCAAAGTGAAACGTAGTCATGCCTTAAACAAGGGTTTTGGGGGTTGAATCTGGTTAACAGAGCACATTAGTGACTAGAGGGACTGCACAGAGAGGGAGGTGGAGGAGGAGGAGGAGGGGGGAGATATCGACTTGTTAAATGCTGCATGAGGTAGTCGGCGTTGTGTTCCTGACAGGGCGCCGTCGTTCTTCCTCCTCACCACGAGAAATCATTTGGGAACATTAGCAAACTGTCCTGACGCTGAGAGAAGGATGCGTTTCAGTGTATTTCACCTCAAAGTGAAAACACACACACACACACACACACACACACACACACACACACACACACACAGTAACAGTAACAGTAACTGTAAAATTAGGAAACTGATGAGAGGAGGGGGGCTGACACAGAGGCATCCAGTCAACATAATCAAACCATTTCACGGTGGTAATGTTGCAAAAGTAACATCTGAACGCCTCTTGTCATTTTAAACACAAATAACAACAAGAAAGGTTGGATTTTTTCGTCTACGTTTGACGCTGTAAAGAATTGACTTGTGAAAGACCAAAATGTATTTCTCCTAAAAACATATCCTGTTAGACATGTTTTTGCACAATGTAAGCTTGTTGCCAATTCCGTTTTGAAGCCTTCATGGGACGTCGAGGTCCACTTTCTGTCTTTTAATTTCTCATTTAGCAGATTTAAATGATGTTTACTCCTGACGAGCTACACGCACATAAAGATGGAAACATTATACTTGAAGACGTGCTTGTTCCACTTTGCTTTTGCTGTCGTTTTAGGGGACAAATGTGGTCTGTGGCACCAAAACCTGAAGGAGTTAATGACTATTAAAAGTGGACATCCAACACTGTTTTCCAACCTTTTCGGCTCGTTGACTCCTTAAAATAAAGCTACTCGCGACCCTCTCGTGAGCTCAACCAAAGAGAGATTTTTCCTGCTGAGATTTGAGAAATTTTAGGGGCCTTAAGACGTAAAATGTTCCAGTAATTAATGAGAAGAACTACTTCTCAGTTCGGTTTACTCGTGACCTCACATTTCCCTCTGACCACAGAGTGCTACTGACCCAGACCACTTTCATACGTTTATTTTTCTTCTATGCAAAGTCAGATTTGTTGTGAGTGATGCAGTGGTCCTTTTTACTGTTTGATGTGCCTTGATAGTGCTGCCACCTGGTGGTTTGAAAACGGTGGTGCATTCACTGATTTCTCATTTGCTGCTGGCTGAATTTGAAAATCAACTCATTTGTTTTCTCACCACCAATGCTTTTTTTGTTTTTAAAACCTCTGATCTGCTCGGACAAACTGAAGATTGTCAGAAGAAAGCATCTTTCTTTATGTGAGAAGAATACTGAGTGTAATTGTGGCTCACTGCTGTTTTGTGAACCTGCATCCCAACATAAACTTGTAGAAACTGTTAATACCGCTTCATCAGTTACTACTGGGGAGACCTTTTCTTTTCTTTAAGGAGAAGAAATTGGAGCGACAGCCTTCAGCATGGATTCAATTTCTCTCTGTGCATCAGTGTGATTGGAAATCCAAATGAGTTCAATCAGACCAATAAAGTCTGAGGTGATGAAGGACCTGATGTACATTCTTCTGTCAGCAGCCTGAAGACAGATGAAAGAAACTCGTCTGCTGTTTGTGTCTCTACCTGCTGCTTCTCAACTGTCGTCTTGTGTGTTTAAATGTTTATGGTGAAGGGAAAATAGTCGTTTTTATTTTTTTCTGGCACACTGAAGATTGAATGATTGATTATTTACTGACGGAGAGATCTATTTTTCCATTAGACAAATGTCTGTAATTTTTGAATTCTTGTATCAGATCAAACATTCTGCTGGAGTGTTTTTGATTGAAAAATAAAACTTATGATGACAAACAACCTGCCTGTGCTCGGGTTTATGAAACGTTGGCTGCATCTGCTCTCAGGACTCTTAAGGTGAAGTATTTCCTGGCTGTTTGTGGCCACAGTTAAACTTGCTAAACTTGACGCAGGTATAGTCGTCCTCACTGAATTCAAGTCTTACTTTGGCTTTCAGGAGGGGGATTCTCCTCCGTCATGCTGCGAGGGCGAAGCCACACACAAGGTTACTCAAAAATATTTTCATGTCAAAAAAGGTGCAGAAAGGCAGTTTTTGTGTAAAATCCCCGTTACATTAGACGAGGTGCAGGATAACAGATTCAATGGACTGAAAAAAGGCAATAAACCTTTTGAAGCTTTGGTCCAGAATACAGTTTTTCCTTCATCAGATCTGTTGTCCTGTATTATCCTGCACCTGGCCTAAATAAAAGAGATGATATGCATACAATTACCTTTCTGCATAAACTCAGCAAAAAAAAAAAAAAAAAAAAGATATCAAGCATTATTGGGTACAGACGTACAACAGCACCACCCCACTTTCCCCTGTGAGCATTTTGCAGGTTTACTTTAACTCTCAGGTGCAGCTGCTGGTTCCAAACTGCACCTGAACTTCAGTATTTTGTTGACGTCGTCTCACCGCTGTCACAACAGATCCACACCGACACTGTTTTGCATAGATGTAGGGTTACTGTGGCGTACCATTTGCACTGTCCAGACATATGACAGAAAAAAAAATGTAACAAATAAATATCGGATCAGACTCTTCTGAATATTATAAGACTCCGATCAGGATCAACAAAGACTGACTGAGCTCTCTGCCATCCCAAGTCAATCACCATAAGCATAATATCACATATAGTGGATTTCTCTGATTTAAACTAAACTACTGACAACAGCCACACCTTGATGTTAAAGGATAAGGCTGGTGTTATTCTGCCAACAAATCCCATGAAAACACCAAAACTAACAATGTGTTAGTTCCTTCTACCTTGTCTGTGACAGTCAGCCTCAAGCTAATTGGTTCCTACTGAAGATGTAAATCTTTAACAGCAGGTCACAAATATATAGATTCATAAAAAAAAAAATGCTCAGTAATTTCCTAAAACCGCTGGGCGCTGTAGTTTTTGGCAGATGTTAGATGTAAACAGGAGTAAATAGAGCATTTATTGGGGACTATTTTCAGCTGTGGATTAATACACATTTGGTGCGCTAATGAGTATTTACACCAGCAGGACGTTGTATGCGAGATCGACTCAAATAATAGTTTTTGGACAACAACGGAGCTCTGTGGCGAAGAGGAATATGATGTATCAGGCTTTGGCTGCGCAGGAACTACTTGTTAATCAATTAATTGTTGGTTCTGGTGTTTTCAAGTGATCTGTTAATATTAATAAAAATAGAGAACACCACCAGGCTTATCTTTAACATCATCCTGAGTCGATACAGCAGCTTCGAATAAATAAAAGCCACAATGTTACTATGGTACTGCTTGCAAAGTTTAATACATCACTATACAGTTGTCTTAACGCAAAACAAAAGTAAACCATTAAGGAATGAAAAATGAAATCTGAAGTACAATACACACTCAGCATTTTTTACATATATGCCCCAAGCATCCACGTGAGTTATTAGAACTTGAAGTCTGTGTTAAATATATACTGTATGTATTTATATATTTCAATATAGTCATGACATCTGTACAGAGGGAATCAGGCTACAAATCATAACTTTATTAGTTCTTTTTTTAATATATCAATAACAGGCCACTGTGGAAATGTAGACATCGTACAGTCAAGTCTTGTGTGTAGCCCATTCAAAAAGGCTTAAAGCAACATGTTACATGCTTTGGCTGTAAAACAAACATCTCGCAGTAATAGTAATAATAATAATAATAATAATAATAATAATAATAATAATAATAATAATGGTTTTAAATCTGAATAATATACACACATACACAGAAAATTGTACATAGCATCAAGTGCTCGATATCCTGCCAGATTTTTGCTTCGAGATCTAGCGAGATAGCTTCACATTTTCTGTTTCTGCGACAAGAGGATGAAAGATGGAGGATGAATAATGTCACCTCTCAACTCTCGACTTTTCCGAAGCTCTGTACCCACGGCCCATTACGTTTTATGTCTTCAGACTTCTGACCGTCGAAAAACACACTCCTCCAAGAATTGTGAAGGTGACATTTTACAAACAGCAGCAGCATGTGGAGGAAAAAGAAAAAAGAGAGACAGGAAAGCAAACAAAGCTAAATGCTACAGCAGCCAGTGAAGGAGACAACACACATCCTCCTCTGTAGCATTAAAGGCAGCGAAATAATGAAGGTGAAAGTAAAATCCAGGAAGAGGACAAAATGTCATGGATGCCTCGTTGCCAGTTTTAAGAGTCGTGGGAGGAAAGAAATGGAAGACAAAGCAAAACAAAATACCCTCATTCAGGACCTCTATTTTTAAGTCTTTTTTTAAAAACGCAGCAACTCTTGGCTCATGGTTTTTATCCTCTCCCATCACTCATAGTTTCACAATGGCACCATGTGCTCTCTCATCCAGAAACACTCTTCAGCATCATTCAAGTAAAATACCAGACAGCCAACGCTCTCGTTTATTTCACAGGTTGTAGCAAGCACAGGGGGGGGGGGGGGGTTTGTCTGACCTGTATTAGAATCATAATAATTATTATTATTATTACAATGAGAATTATAATACGCTGAAAGGAAAAAAGGAGCATTATGTTAGAGGTGGGATGCAGTTATTTAAAAAGGATGTAAACAAAGACTGCTCTGATTTCCCCAGGAAGCACGATTGGACCCAAAGGTGAGTTTCACTTTCTTTCACAGTTAATTACAGCACAGTCTGTTTCATGGTACCTTGGTAAATAAAACCAGATTGATATTGATATATGCCATGTGGAGAAAGAAAAGTAGAGCACAGACAACAGTCATATCAGCTAAAGTTTTGTGCTGTAATGTGTGTGATTTTCTCTCGTCAGTGGGGGCAGCAGTCGCCTTCGTGGGATAAGACGCTCAAGTCGGGGAAATAACAGAAAATAATGACAATCAAGCAAAATAATAATAATAATATCAACAAACCTTCAGCATCACACTCACTGTAGTTTGTATTTTGACGTTATTAAACTCTGCACGTGCAATTTGGAGAGGAGAAATCAGAATACAGCGAGATGGCCGCAGTGTGAGAGACTCACTCCTGTTTAAGAACTGATAAAGCGGGAAACTGATCAGAGATCTGCACTATTAAGGAGGAAAACACTGGAACAGGGTTTTAGTGGTTTTTAGTGTGTGTCTAGGTCTGTATAGGTTAAAGTCTAAAGCATGACACAAGCAGCTCTGTACACAATGGTCTGAGATCATTAAGAACAATTCAAGTAAGGCAACATGTTGACATGAGATGATGGAATGGATGCTGTATGTTTTTTTTTTCTCTTCTATTTATTATTTAAATTGTGTCATTTGCAGTGATGTGGCTTCGCCTTCGTCACCAAAAAGTGGAGCATTGTAGGTAAAGCTCCACCCTTACACCCACAGTTCAGCCTCTGTGAGTAAAACGACCTCAAACGCATCAAAACACCAAATCGCAAGTTTCATTTCGGTGATGGAAAAACGTTGCTAAATTCTACAGAAAGTGAATGGAACTTTTGTATGTAGAGGCGGCAGCTGTGTTGAGCTTCGACTAGAGCACAAACAGCTTCACGTACAGCCACCTGACTGTCGTCCTGTGCCTGGCTGGCTTCTCTACACACCAAACAGCTACAGCAGTCTGACCACCAGTGGCGATTCCGTATGTAAACTTTGTCACTCGATGTTTGCTGCGTGGTTCTGTGCGAGTGATTGGCGAAGAAAAATACCAGCAAGTGTAGTGGAAGAAGTGGCGAAGCTGACGTGGTTGGCAGTTTTACTGACATTCAGTACGTTCTACTTGAATATTTGTGTGTGTGTGTGTGTGTGTGTGTGTGTGTGTGTGTGTGTGTGTGTGTGTGTGTGTGTGTGCGCGCGTGTTTGTAGACAGAGAGAATTTGGCAGAAAGCGTACAACCAGTGATTTCTATTTAAAAAGAACCCTCCTGGTCAGTGTATTTATACAGTATCACCTCTCCCAGACCAGATTGTCCATTCGTTTTGTTGTAGTGCAGGATGGTACAGCGATAATATCAGTAGTGCTACAGATAGCCGCAGTCGACCCCAACAGCCGGGAGAGCTGGGCCTTGCAGTTTTTCCAGCCATCTTTCACCTCGTCCAAAATGCAGCGACGATCTCGAGTCGGCTTTACATTTTTCAGGCTGATTGAGATGGCAGAGTGGTGATCCAGCAAACACCCCACCCACGTGGTGGATGCTGCTGGAGGCTAGGTGGATGAGGAGGGTGGAAGAGGGTTCATGGCACTGCTTTTTCATCTCATTCAGTCCTTTTCGCATCCACACCACCTCCACTGAAGTCAAAGTCCTGCTGAGGCCCGAGGAGAAACTTTGACTGCCTCCAGTAAAAGCTCCATGTGTTTACCTGCGTCCATGAACAGATGAGGGTTCCTGTGTGTGTGACGGGGTAGCTCCCATAGGTTTGTGTAACTGGGCATGTGAGGTCCACCCCTCTTTATTCATCACACTCATCTGCAGAGACACTGAAGGAGAACAAAGACATTATGAAGTGGCATCCAAACCAGAACCTGCTCACGCTCCTGATCAAAAGGTGCGGTTCTCCTGCAGTCCTGGTTTGATTGAGAGGGATTATGGGAAAAAAAAGGCAGAACAATGTGGAGTTTGGGGCAGCAGGAGCAGTACAGACTAAGAAGTGGAGGTAAAGGACAAAAATGAGGGCAGTGCTGGGGGCACAGTGCAGCTCTGGACAGGGGTACAGAAGATTGAAAATTGTTGCCCCCCCAGACAACAAGTAATGGATCCTCCTCTAGAGCTCGAGGCAGATGAAAAGGTAGAAGAGAAGGAGGAAAAGAGCAGGGAACAGTGCAGAGGTGTGTTGGGGAACGGCGAGGAGGCACTTACTTGTCCTCTGTGTGCTCAGTGATGCCAGCAGCGGCCAGCGCAGCTCGGTACTGCAGCAGCACACCTCGGACGCTCTTCACAAACCCCTTAGAGAGCGGGAAGAGCGGAAAGCCGATGTCCGGGTAGCCGCTGCCCTCTGGGAGGAAACTCCGGTAGCTCTTTCTCCGTTTCTTTGGTCGCACCACCTGCTGGCTTCCAATGGAGCCCGCCCCTCCTCCGCTAACTGTGACTGATCCTGATTCTGACGTCCCGCCGCGAATTACAGAGCCAGGGACTGTGGAGCCACCCAGAGAGGCGTTCCCCTGGGTGCTGTCGCAGTCTGAGTTCTGGCTCAGCTCCTGCTGAGAGGCCGCTGTAGTGGAGGGACTCAGCCCTGAATCCTCCAGCTCCTCCTCCATAATACTGGTAACTCCTGCTCCCGTGACCCCCTCCTCCCCAGGCTTACTGGGGCTGCTGTGGGCCACCACCACAGGCCCCGATCCCAGGGGCAGCTGCTCGTCCAGAGGCTCCACAGATGAAGGCCGGTCCTTTGAGTGCTGAGCCCTGGAGGACATGTGCGCTGCCTGACCCCTCTCCGCAGCGTCGTTCAGCTCGAGCCACACATCCAGACGGTGGACAAGCCGCCAGCCGTTAGAGGCAAAGTGCTCCTGGATCTCCTGTTTGAAGACCTCCACAGGATTCTGGAGGAGCTGCGTCATAGACTGGACCATCTTGATCAGGGCCATCTCATTATAGCAGCGGCTGTTCTCATATCCTTCCTGCAGGCCTCGGTCACTGTCGAAGCCAGCCTCGTTATAGTAAGGCTCATTGACGAGGATAAGGCCTGCAGAAAGACACAGGTATGTTGTTCAATAGAAACGGCAGGCTAGTACATTTATACGTCCAAAGTTTCAAACAGAGTTCCTGAGAAACCACTAAAAAATACCAAGACAAAAGTCAAGATGTCAACTGTGAAAACAATTTGTAAGTTTGTATGTCAGTAATAGAAGTGTACAATGTATAAACTGTATTTCACTGAGTGGTGGAGAACATTTGAACCAAAACCTGGTGAAGAGATGACAAATCTGCACTTCAATGAATGCTGCATTGTACAGTTAAAGACACTGTGAGCCAGCGAGACACTGATTTGGACCAAAATAAATAAATAAGCTAACTAAAATCTGGACTCAGTTTGTCTGGCAGGCCAGATTGCAGATAAGTTTTATGGAAGTGGTGTAATGTCTGTGTGAGGCAGACACATTTAGCTGAATGACTGTGTGCGACACTGAACCTTTCTGAGCAAATGAACACATGAATAAAACATTTCTGTGCTGCAGAGAAGAGAAGGGGAAGTGTGTGTGTGTGTGTGTGTGTGTGTGTGTGTGTGTGTGTGTGTGTGTGTGAGTGAGAGAGAGAGAGAGAGCGCGCACTAACCTTGTATGGAGATGAGGACTTGCAGCAGACTGGACTTGCTGGTCCATCTCTCAGTGCCCTGTGGATCACATCACCACAAAAATAGCAAATCAGCGCTGATTCTTGAGAAAAGCACAGAGAAACCAGGGTTCTCTGACTTCACAGTTACACCATCCGTTTGCTCCGTCCTGTAGGTGGCGCAGTGTTTGCCAGCAACACAAGTCGCACTAGATTACAGAAGCTTTACTTCCAGAGTATTTTACCTCAAAAGTCCACTCAAAGCATCAGTGAACTGCTGACATGTTAATAACTGAACATGCTGCAGCAGCTGCAGGCGTTGTGCGAGGCTTCCCAGAAGCAGCAAAACACACTCGAGTGGTATGCCATAAACATAATGTCCTGCAAATAATGATTCTTTTCATTATCGATTCATATTTTATTTCAAATTAATTGATTAATGTTATTAGAGTCCAAGGTGACGTCTTCAAATGTCTTGTTTTGTCTGACCAACAGTCATAAACCCAAAGATATTCAGTTTACGAGCAGCACATCCAGCACCCTACCATTTGTGCTACATTCAGGTACCATAATTGCAATTTTTACACAAAGCTGTCAAAATCGAGGAGTTATGTATACAGTTTCTAGAGAAGTTGGATCATCATTTTTTTTTTTTAAAATCAAGTCTGGCTCAAAGGAGCAGGTTTAAATTAGTTTGGGTAGGCCTGACACACCACCGTGTCACACTTCAACACCCAGTACTGTAAAAGTGCAGGTTGTTATTGTATCTCTAAACTTAAGCCAATAAGACATCACACCTGTACATACATAAACCTGTAAAACAGCACTCACCTTGCCAATCCAGGTGCCCAGCAGACTGACGCAGACCTTGCCGTTGTCGTACAGGTTGGGGTTGAGGCGGCCGCTGCACTGCGACAGGTAGCGGAACAGAGGCGGCACAGCCGGGTAGATGTTGGGCAGCTGGATGTCAAACAGGAACAGACCGTCCTCGTAGGGCGTACGAGTCGGCCCTTTGATCAGAGCTGAGAACAGGTCCTGTGTCGAAGACCACAAAGAACTTTATACAGACACATTTTATGATGTATGCGGCGAGTGTGACGTAAAGGAGACTGCTGGATGTGTAGCACTGAGGTCACTGTCCGGGAATATGATCAGGTAAGAGAATAAAGAGATACATGATAGCTCAAATAAACTAATGAGATGAGGACTGGCAGCTTACTAATGGGTTTTTAAATATTAATACTCCATTTACCATAAACCCCTGCTGCTTTCTTAAACATAGAGGATCCTACTACTGTACTTTTCTTTGGTCCTTCTCCCTGGTGCTGTTGTTGACCAAGAAAAAAACGCATTATTGATAACATATGGGCTTAGAAAACGCTCAATAAGATTTTGAGCTTGTAAAATGATGTTTAGGAAGAATTTCAAAGTCTGTGGTTGTATATCATCCTTATCTGTGAAAAACTCTGCATGAGAAATTCAAGTTTGTGCACGCACACACACACACACACACACACACACACACACACACACACACAATAGAGTAACAAGCGTGAATGTTGGCCCTGCTTTTACGACCAAAACCAGGCTGTAAATGTGTGTTTATGTGTAGGTGTAATTTTTTTCTGCTTTCAAATCTGCACTCTTTTCAGCACATTTACAAACTTGAAGTTTCAATGTAGAGTTTGTTCACATGTTCACAAAGGGTGATATACAACCGCAGGCTGTTAAATTATTTCTGGACATAATCTCACATGCTCCAAAACTTATTGACCCTTATTTGAGACCATGATATCAGCCCTTCGTAACATTAGTCCTGCAGTGAATTCTGACCAGACAAATTATGTGTAGTTCATTGTAAATTCTGGTTCCTCACTGTGTGCCACATAGAGGCTGTCAGAGTAGGTTTTTCTTTTTATTTCAAAATGGTCACAACACAAGTGCCAGTTTTTACCATGACATTAACGACAGGAAACCCACCATGCGATCTTCAAATGTTTTGACCATGATGCCGTCCGGCAGTGACGTTGCTAGTAGAGCCATTTCCTTCCTCACTGTGCTGAAGAACTTCTTTGCCTCCGCTGGCTGAAACTCCATTTTCTTAAATGAGTGTGTGTCTAAAAAACACAGAGAGAGGGGACGGACAGATCGTGATTGAATAGCAACACAGAAAGAAATAGAAATACACAAACACAACTTAGCTAGCTTGTGTGTGCAGGGAATTCATTGAACCAAAGGATGTGTGTGTGTCTGTGGCAGACACGTATGATTACAGAATGGAAATGGCAGGCAGCTACTGTCACTCATAGTAATGAAGAAATGGTCTGTTTGTTGTCTGAGTGTTCAAGAAAACTAAAGACATGTTATTATACATGCTAAAGCCATGAAGCATCAGATTAAAAGCAAACAGCTTGACTTCAACATCAACCCCAATGAGATTTGAAGCTCCAGTGACTAGTCTTAGTGACACAACATGTATGTTTGATTCTCTCTGTAATAACATCTGCTTAAGTTTATGTGCTGATGCTTTACTATAAGTCTTTGTTTCATATCAGCTTGAGCAATACAATACAGATCATCTGGTTTATTGAGAGGAGCTGGATGTCTGTACAGCTCAGATGACTCATCTCGTTTGGTTGATTGTGTTTTCATTCCTCCAATTAAAGTTGATAGTAGAGACTTTCAGGAAGATGAAAATGATAGCAAATGAGACTAAGGGAAGGTTCAAAGAAGAAGAAATAGATTGGCAGAGGTAGAGAAAGAAAAGAGAAAGAAGGAAACAAGGAAGAAGAGAGTTATACACTATGCATCCCCATTTCTCACCTGGGGCCCACTCCAGCACAGAGAACACCTCTCCCTTGGCACTGGTGAAGGTGACGCCAGGCTTGCCTCCGCTCTGTTGGCACAGTACTGGTGTGTCACTGAGAAACTCACTGGGCCATTCTTGTCCACCCACCGGTGTCTGCGGCTCCTGCTGGGGCTTTTCCTCTCCAGCTCTCTCTGCCTGAACAGTACAGACCAGCAGGTAAGACACAGTCTAATGACAGAAAATGTTGCACTTATTTCCTGCTTATTTACTTTAGATTGCACTGGCAAATTAAATAAACTCTGCCACATTGTAGATTCATTTAACACCTACCTCTGTCCCTGCTCCTGCACTCCCCCCTGCCTCCACCACGGCCTCCATCTTCTCCTCCTCCACGATGGCCACGTTGTCCAGCGTCTTCCTCAGGTTCTCCTGCAGCTTCTTGATGTCGTCCAGGAAGCGTTTCTCCTTGGTCGGTTTCTCGGGGGGCGTGGGCGTCACCGAAGCCGCTACATGAGTCGTGGAAGCGGGTTCGGCGGAGGTCGGGGAGGTTGGAGAACCGCCGGTCCAGAGCTGCTCCACAGTCATGTTCTTCAGGCTCTCCAGGATCTTCAAGGCCTCTTTCAACTCCCTGAAGCCCCGAGAGGCACCATCTTTACTGGGCTTCTCCGCTCCGTTGACTGCCCCCGGAGTGGTTCCTATGCAGGTATATATAACAAGTTAGTGCAAGTATAATTAGAGACAGTGTCATCATCAACTGTTTGTTAATCAAAGTTATTTATTGTTTTGTTTCAAATTCTGGTTCACCTTTAGTCAGTGTGGTCCTGTCCAGAAAGCCTTCAGTCAATGCTGTAAACCAACCAAAATGCTAAAGGTAGCTATATTTCTGTTTTTGTCATCTCATGAAAAGACCAAAATCAACAAGCGTTACTTCATCTCTCAGTACTTTCTGACCTTCCTGCCTCAAGATCCTTTATTCCTACTAATGAAGTAATACCTGTAAAAAATATATACTTTAAATTATCAAAAAAAGGCTCTGTAATTTCCTGAAACATCTGGGCTCTGTAGTTTTTAGGAAACATTTCTCAAAAAGGAGAAATTATTGCATATGTTGGGGACTATTTTCAGCTGCAGATTAACACACATTTGGTGCTCTAGTGAGTATTTACAGCAGCAGGACGGTGTATGTGGGATCGACTCAAAATAAATCGCAGTGCCAATGTTCATCGTAATGAAGGAACATGTCACCCAGCGCAACAGTGTGACACACTAATGTGTTTTTAATTGTTTTTGGACAAAAGAGCTTTATCAGGCTTTGGATACACAGGCTGCACTTATTAGTGTGATTAACTCATTAGTTGACAATAAAAAATATAGACTATCACCAGACGTATCCTTTAACACATCAAATAAGTGTAATACTACCTATTAATGCAATTAAAGACGAACAATAGGAGAGCCCCAGCTCATTCAAAATGTCCTCAAGAGCACATGCACAGCCGGACATATTGCTCCAATACTTAAATCACTTCATCGTGAAGTGCAATACAGAATCAACTGTACGTTTCTGACTCCAGGTCATCATCTTTTCTAACTGTAGGGTTAAGGTGCTTTTTGTTACTTTGGTCCTGTTCTCTGGAACAAACTGACTGATGACCAGAAGTCTGTGACGACTGGAAACTTTTCTATTTTCTCAGGTTCACAATTAGTCACTGTGTGTGTGGGGTTCTTCAATGTCTTTGGATGGGTGTTGTTTTCTTGTGTTTTTTTTTGTGTCTTCTTTCGGAGTTGTTACAGTATCTTATTTTTTCTCTATTATATTTACTTGTTGCTGTCTGCAATCTAATGCAAAGCACCTTAAGTTTAATTGTAATCAACTGTGCTATATAAATAAAATGAAATAAATAGAATTTTGAAAGGCTTTATTAACACTCAGAAGTTCTAAGTTGGACAAAAAAGCTCTTATAATTTTGTCCAATAGAGAACAAATTATCACAAGTAGTGACAAAATATTGATGAGAATGATTTATGTTTTAAACTGTGAAGTTGACACTACTCCCTTGAAACAAACAATAATATAAATATTACAAAACAAGCTCCCCACCTCCTCCAGAAGCAGGACTAGCCACAGCCACAGACGCCTCCCCCTCCTCTCCAGGGACCCCTTTAGTGGGGCTGGTGACCCCGACTTTGCTGCCCTCTTGAGGAGGGATGATAAACGTCGTGGAGCCTGTGGGCGTGGGGGTCGGGGTCGCTGTGTCGGTGACATCTGCATTGTTGACGTGGCTGTCGTCCTCAGTGGTGAGGCCGTTATCCGTCTCCCAGCTGTCGCTCTCGTCCTCCCACTCCTCAGTGGACAGGACGCTGCTCGTCTCCTCCACCGAGTCGTAGTCGGTCTCCTCGATCTCAGACTCCACGTTGTAGAGGTGCTGTGTGTGTGTGTGTGTGATTATCAGGAGACTGTCAGCAACAGACGCCTCACTTCTAATGTCAAAAACGACAATTCATCAAGGATAAACGCTTACCTGCGGCAGAACGATGGTCATGGAGTTATCCGCCCACACCACCTCCACTTTGCTGCTCACATCCACCCTGGACACCTGGCCGACCGACGTCTGAGGGAAGTAGGATGTAGAGATACAGCCATTATCAACAACCAGCAACACGTAATACAAAATGAAAACAAGACTAAAAGGGTCTAAATAAAACCGACATGACTAAAAGAACAAGGCCTCACTAGCAGACGCTACAGACAGCCGTGTTTATTACTCCATAATATGACACTCTTGAATGAAGGGAGCAATATACTGATGCATTTGATTTTCTTAAAGACT